>JARQSV010000278.1:472060-533777 GCA_030142285.1 Calameuta idolon | reverse complement strand
TTTTCGATATTCTACAATTCCAATTCAATTTTTATCTACTCCGTATATTCTGCGAGATTGTGATTTAGCCTCAATATTATATTATTAATAAATTTTGAAAGTAAATCAAGATCCAATAATATTTAACAGTATTTGGAAAGCTTTATTCACTTTTTCGAACCAGCGATAAGTTGCGGAGAACCTCTGCCCGCCAAGCTACACGTTCATGATCACGGTCAGCTCGGCTACGACGGAACATGCGTTATCGACGGAGGCGATGATCACGAAATACTACTCCTGAAGTCGCCGCTACGATTTAGCGCCATGTTTTTGGTATCGCTTAAAACCGTAGCGTCGTGCATCTCCCTGCTCATCTCTGTTCGAGCACTGATATTGGAATAACTATGCACAAGATATTTTATGCAATGAACTTTGAACATGATAAATTGAGCACAGTTGATACCCTTTCTTAAAAAATACATTTCAGTATTAAATGACAAACTATATAAAATCATTTCATCATTTAGTTAAATATTTATTTGTATAAAGTAACAGACATAAACGATGAAGAATATATGACTAAGATTAACGTATAAAAGTGTACAATTTCTCTTCAACATTTTTTACTTTGTGCAAAATAAAAATTACACGAATATTTTGGAACAGTGGTAACTCCAAAATATTGAGTGCTTCCAAATAACGCAACTCCAACATTAAAATACGTTGAGACATATAGAACGAAGTTCTGCTTACATAAATATACCGCAAGAACTTTTAATCATCAAGGGCCATGCAATACAAATAACATGAAACAATTGCGATTTATTTCTCAATTTTATCCTCTTTAACTTCTGACTGTTCGCTTTTTTGATTTTGCTTTTCCGAAGTGCCAACGTCTTGTTGTTCTGACATCGCTTTCTGATCAATGATAAGAAAATTTGTGAGATGTAAAATGGACACGACACTATTCATATAGTTAGAGACATCTTCTTTTTTAACTGTTTTTAATTGTGCAGCTACCGAATGATAGACACGACTGGCTGTTTTCGTTGACAACTGTCCAATAGTTTGTACGGCGTGCAGAACTTTATTCTCATCCGCTGAAACTGGAGCTGTAATCACGTTAAGAAAGTTACATACTTTATATAAAAACAAAAATAATATTCAGACTTTCATATATTATTCTATTTCAATCATATTACCCGGCACAGTTTCTTCTGGCTCTACAGATGGAAAATAGTGATCCAATAAACGGTTTATTAGAACACTTGTGTTATCCACTCCCTCAACCGCCTTTGTGCCATATTTCGTACTGAGAATTTCATTAGCCTTTGCTATGCTGATAGCCTTCAAAGTAGACGCTTGTTGAGTGGCTGATTCTTTGGCAGCAACAAGTTTCTCAACTGTTGGCTGTAACGAACTGCTCATCACGTTTTTGGCCGCCTCGTAAATCTGCACATCAACAAAATGAATTCTCAAACTATGTTCTGTTATAAAACAATAACAGAACAAGTGGTCACTTACCTCCTGAGGTGGTTTCTTGACAATTGGTACATTTTGTTCGACGATATCCAAACCTTCGCATAATTTCTGATCAACTGCATTGATTGGACCTTCGAATTTCTTTGCCAACGGAGCCGCTATGGGAGTTGCAGCTGATGCCGCAAAATGGACACCAGCTTCGGCCTGACTGAGAGCCCAGTTTATCAAGTGATGAGATTCCTTTATGTACGAGTAGGTAGATCCCGTTTTTTCAATAGCTGAATGGATCATTGGGATATTACGTACACGATCTAAAACTTCGAAATGAGGACCTTCCTCACTGCCTGCAGTAATGGATGTCTCCACTGGCGTCGACATTGTGACTGAAAAAAAATTCAAGAACGTCCTATTAAATAGACCGATTATAATAATCCAATAGACTGATTGAAAATCTTAGTTCACAAGTCAGAATGTAAAGTTTACTTGAAATTATTATTTTAGTTAAATTTGATATTAAATTATCGTAGGTAGATATTATATTGATTTTATTGCAGATGCGCTTATCGCCTTTAAGTTAACACTTTCTCGGTCGCCCAAATTAATTTATAATAATTCGTATTTTAGGTATATTATATCTTATTAATATTATATTACTAATCATTAAGTTTACGTAAAATTATTATCGGTTAGATAATAGCATATTGAATGTTTAATTGTGATAAGAGTTAGACAGATTATTCCAGTAAAGTGACTCATCAAGGGAATGACTTGAGACTGGTTAATTTTCTTTGAGATGTCTTTGCTTCTGTGCAAGAATCCTCTATCTTTGAATGTCACCTTGATTGATTACGGTTCTATTTATACATACTTATTATATTTTATGAAGGAAAGTATATGGAAAGAAACAAAACTACAGACGTACATGCCTGAAAGTATTTTTTACGAAAATTATTGTCAAATCTAAACTTAGAGACTTTGAAGACACGCAAAATCCGTGAAAAGTATTGACATAACGACTTTGATTCTAGGAAGATTAGAAAATGTGTCTTTTGCAATTTCTTAAAGTCAAGAAAGAGCAATCGTTGAGGTAATATAAATTTAAGTTTAAATGATTGTACTTCATGCTTTTCGTGCAACAAAATAGCATTATTTTCTTTTTTTGACATGTCGTTACCCACTACTACGTGTGATAAGACCCGTGTCGTAAGTATGTCGTAAGATCTAATTTCAACCTTTGAATTTTTTGTAAAGCTGCACTTCGATCCTCACTCAGTAAGATCATGTTACAGTAAAGGTAGAAGATGGATCGTTACTCATGAGTATTAAAAATACTTAATTTTCTAGTCACGAAAGAAAAAGGAAATCAAAGTCCAAATAGGTACTCTCTCAGGAAACCTGTTGACGTCTTTACCAAGAACAAGCCGACATCAGAAAAGACAACGGGGTATACCAAAGTTCAATAATTTTAGTAGTGCAAACAATATTTTTCCGTAATTTATCTTCAGTATAAAATATATAAGAAACTAATGTTATACAATATCGACAATTTCTGATTTCATTGAAAATTGATGTTTCTCGGTACACTTATTATTCAAACAGTAGTGGATGTATTTTAGCAACGTTATAGCTTAATCTATTCTCTATTTAATAAAATATCTCAATATCCAAAATGCTATGTATGTATATCAGAAAAATTTCAAAGAAAAATTCATACCTTAGAATCTGGGGTTAAGAATCAGGCGACAGTTGAAAGAGTATAAAAATACCAAAAGTAACTGCTCACACGGTGACTCGAGCAACACTGCGACTTATAACTGTGTGAGATCCGTTTAAACCTGTGGAGTTAGCCAATGGGGCTCTGTTACGAACATCGTAGGGCAACAGTAGAGGGGCCAGACTACTCAGGGCCGTCCACGTCACATGAATTTACAGGATCCTTCTAGAAGATAATACAGCGTATAGAAGGACATATCCTTTGATGGACTAATCAAATAAATCAATGTATAATAGATTATTACAAGCGCCAAATGTATGATAATACGAGATTTGAATAAATAATTTTTATTAATCCCAGTTTTAACACGAAATTCTATTGATCTCTGGGTTCTAAAGCAGCGTTGTTACCTCAGTGAGTCAGATGCATGATACTGCGCAATCATTGAGGCGTTGTTGATGACGTGGGGGTCATTTCGTTCAGTCTCGTTATATGTACATGAAGTGATAACGACTAACGAATGATTCTCTGCAATTCGAATGAACGGATATGATGACGGAAAATCTATTAAACTTGCATTTTAAAAATTCCATAACTATTTTTTATTTTGTATACAGATATCAAATGGTATTACTATAAAACCATTTGTAAAATATGTAGTAAATATAAAGTATATAGTGTACGCTTAAAATTATAATGAATATCATTATGCTCGAGAGTACTCTTATTCATTAGGGTACTTTAATTTATTACCACACAATATAACAGTATCGAAAAAATAAATTCAATTCCTTTCGTGCAGGAATACCTATTAACATACAATGGATACTAGAACACGTGTGAAAAATATTTGTTTGTATAAAAAAGAAACTTATGATTACTAATAAATATAAATAGTACGGTTATCAGACATGACGAGTTCTAACGATTGATGATCACGGATAAGTACTAGTGTTTCGTCTGATTATGAGTTTCCTTAGGCGGCGCAGTAAATGTTTGAACTTTTTCGTTGATCACTTGAATATACTGGGTGAGCTGAAGAAATTGAACAAGCGAGCTGATGTATTCTTTCAGATCGTCTGTTTTTATAGTTTTCAAGTGACGAACCACGCTAGAGTATACTCGTCGTGCAGCTTTATTCGATAATCGACCGACTGTTTGTAACGTGTGAAGAAGCCTGTCCTCCTCTGCAGAAACTAGAACTAGGAAGAACATAATTGAAGATTAAAATACACTTCTTTAATAAAAATTTAATTATATGTAATAAAGCAGTTTGGGTACACGTTTTAAATATTTTTACACAAAATTACTAACCTATGTCTTTCTCATCACCAACTGCTGGAAAGTACTGATCAATCAGTTTATCCACTATGGCTGCAGTACTGTCAAGACTATTCACAGCCACTGTACCATAGTGAGAGCTGAGCAATTGGTTCATTTTATTCCAGCTGAGATCTTTTAAAGAAGTTGCCTGAGTAGTGATCAGTTCGTTCGCATAAAAGATGGTAGATACCGCTGGCTGTACAGTCTGCAGAGCCAAACCGTAGGCATTTTCTAGAATCTAGCAAGTGGAAAGGACAATATTTAGTTAAGATTCTTCTATCAGTTAATCTAATCACAGAGAAGTTTTTCATTTATAATATCAACCTTTTCTGGGCTTTGATGGACTATAGGAACTTTCTCTTCGATCTTATCCAATCCCATGCAGAGAGTGTGGTCGACGAAATGTATGGGAGTCTCGAATTTCTTGGCTATAGGAATTGCGAGCGGCACAGCCTGCTTCGTTGCGTTGGTCAGGGACGTCTCAGCCGTAGAAAGGGCCCAGTGCAACAGTTGATGAGAATCCTTAACGCGTGTATAAGTCGATGCTGACTTTGACAATGCCAATTCGATCATTGGCAAACCAAGGACACGATTCAAAACTGCTATTTGAGGTAGCTCAACTGTTTCGGTGACCATTGCTAATCCTAATAATAAACACGAGATTTCAATTAGTTACAAGGTACAAACAAATTTTCTCTAATAATAAACAGTGTTTGTATAAATGTTGATGAGTTTCCAATCACTATTGGTTTTTCATACATTGGGTAGTAAAAAAAAAACCAGAATTTGAGAAATTCTAAAATTATGAAATTTATATATAAATCCTCTCGCAGCATTCTATCTTTGGACATAAAATGAAATATACAATATGGAAAATACACGTGTCATGTACATGTCAATTCGATCAATAAACTAATGTACGTGCATGTTAAGCCTCGCGTTTCATCATGTAACCTTATATCACGATTGAATCGATAACATATGATCTCTAATTCCTCGAGAACTATTACAGTTACGTTAAAATTTCATAAAAGTAAAGTCCAATAACCTCGAATAAGTTAAATATTTTTCAACAGTCTTGTAAGCCTGTGTTTCCTTCGATTACGTGTACAATAATTATTGTTGGTTCTCCTTGAAGAAGACTGAAGAATCATTTTACGGTTTCTTCAATATTTATTCACAGCACATACAGAGTAAGAAATATGCAAAATATAACGGGAAATTGTTAGTTCAAAGCTGTTATTATGAATTAAAAGAGATGTATTAACGATAGATGATAATTTATATTAAATATATACAGGAAGTAATGAAATTATGACTTACGGGTTTGTACAGATTACTGAGACACACAACTGACATGCAAACTCTCTCGCGTCGTCAAAAGGAATACGGAATTATCATGTATTTCCAACACTTATAGCGAGTAATGCGCATGCGCATTGATATGGATTCAAATAGACCAATGACAAGAGTGTACACAGCAAACTGTAGAATACAAGCAGCATCCACACATGTATGGCAGCGGTGCAAAGTCCTCCTGAGATACGATAAAATATTACTGTAGGTATATACATCTATTCACGTGGAAAAGGATACAAATACGTAATTCGTATTAAAAACTCTTCCTTTACAATAAAAATTACGTGGCATCGTGAACTATGTACTGTTCAAGTGTCACGTTTCTTCTATGAACGACATCACGTTTCCAGAAAAGATAATATCGATGAAGAAGAATCAGAATCTCTTAATATTTTTGGCCCATCACCACTTTCTTCTTTTGATAAATTCATGTATGAGTTTTAAATAGTTTTGTGTAATTATAGTATATTATTAAAAGATGTTCGTTCTTAATTGTGATAGAAATGTATATCTAGTGCGACGACCTTGGCTGGACGACTACTGTATTTTATATTGCGTCTATGCCTAGTCTAGACTCTAATACTTTGAATACATGTTTGCAATATATGTGAATATTGTAACAAAATAATCATGATTCACGAGATTCAACTTATTATTGTGTAATACGTAAAAATTTCCTTTACTCAATAATTAGAACTCTGAGACTAGTGGTTGAGTTGTACAAATTAGGGAGCCGATATAAATTCTTAGTAATCTTTGGCTGCCCTTCGATCCAAAGGGCAGAACTCGGCGCTTCTACATATCTTGAATAAAATTCCATGACTAATGGAAGTGGCCAAAGTCCAATAGATGAATGTTTTTCTGATAGAAATAGAATTCTCAGGTATTTAACTTGAGACGTTGATACTTAGATATTGCAATGTAACTTGACGCTAAAAAAACGATAAAAAATTTTATCGTTAATATGGAATTATAATTGATACAGAATATCGATTACTGTATTCCCAGAGATGCTTAGACATAAATGATATGTGTATGTACATACATATCAGTATAATTTTATATCTAATGTATGTATATTATGGATTTCATGTAATCATTTTTTAATACATTGCTTACTAATTTTATATTGAGAAAAATTAAGGAAATATTCTTCGATCAAAATCATGACCCTTCTGAGATGTATGTATGTACATCCTTAGACTATGTACATACCGGTTATTATTATAGATACTGAGTTGCTTTCTAATCTCCAATTTTCGACCAAAGTCCAGTTTCCGCCGATTACCCGAACGAGATATCATTTATGATTATAATAATGCTTACACATTTGGTATATTTAATAGAAACTAAAACCTCTTTTATTTAAGAACTTACAACTGATTCGTAAGAGCAGCCAGTTTTATGCTGTCAACAATAAAGATTACACCAATATACTGTTCTACGTGATATTATAATGTTTGAAAGAATTATGAATACAAAACCCTAGATTAATGGTTATACTAAAGCTTATGTATTTATAGAGTAAAGTATTTATTTTGCAAAACATGCAATTCCTCGGCCGTCAATTCCCATGGAACAGTGATCATCGAAGTACGAAGAATCATTGGAGACTTTAAAAATCTCTTGACATTACTTAATTCCATTGAGAGGAACATTGGTGGAGTTAGTCATGTGATTGTTGTGATTCTGTTGACGATTCTGCACTTGCGATGATTTCTCAGTCTTTGGACGCCCTGCTAGAAACGCTGCGATTTTCTCCTGCGAAGATTCGCTTGATTTTCAAATTTATTTTAGGATACAGTAGAAATAATTACTGAACACGAATGATTTTATTCATTTTCTAACTATTTATATGATATTAATATTCGTATTTGAACGTACCAGTAGAAGATTCGTTGTGGAATTCAGCCTATGGATGGCAGCACGTACAACGGGAAGCTGCGTTTTAGAAGTAGCACGTTTGCCAGTGGCTGCTGCCATCTATAGGAAAACATAGGGAAGCTTTTACATCACAACCTCATATATTAACTCGTAGCAATCAAGTTTATAATTCTTGACACAACAAACGTAAAGAAGTGAACAGATATTCACCTGAAGAGCTGCATCCGCAATGCCCAACATTTGATGTGAAACAGAAATCAAAAGTCTGCTAAGACGACGTGGTGTTCTAGCAGCCAAAGCAGCAGTTCCATTGACAAGATGTACGATACGACGAGCAGACTCTCGAGTGAGAAGAACCAGGAATTGCTCCAAATTTTCAGGAGGTGCTTGATTCTCCGGCTCAGGTAAACTCAACGTAGCCCACAACTCTTTAGCCTTTTGCACAGCAAGTTTTGGATCTGTTGCAAGCTGCACAAAGAGACAATTATGACATTTTCTTACACTGGAATAAATAATAACATAAAGTCCAAGACTTGCCAACTCAACGACGTATAGCAGCACATGAATGCATTCCGTTCCTTGTTCTTTAAGTGCTTTAGCTTCAGCCAATGTACGGCGAGTAAGTCTCGTTTGCAATTTCCTTGAAAATCGTGCTCCGTGTTTGATCGTGCGCGTGGTGTTACTAACTCCTTCCGTGGGATTTACTTCTTTAGATATATAAATTAAACAATTCATTATGTCATAATTCATAATCGTTACTTTAACAGATTTCTTACCTTCCACAATCTTGTCTGCAGGATCTGCCGGTAAATAACGATCAACATATTGATCAGCTACAGTAAGAGCACCATCCAATCTATCAACAGCAACATTCGCTGCGTGACTTCCTATCAGCTTGACGCTTCCGGCTCGCATCAGGACAGGCCTTACGAAATTGTTGTTCACATAATCTCGTGTGCTCCAATAGATCTTATAACAATATAAATTATTTATTCCGTTTCGATATAGTCTATGTTAACAATGCAAAGCCTCATTGAACATTGAATTTGCTAATTAGGAAATGCTCATTACCATTGTGTAAGGGTCATCGGACGATTAATACTTACTAACTGCGGCGGAAGATGTACAGCTGGTACTCGCTGCTCAACCATATCGATACCCTTGCAGAGTAATTGATCGATAGTAGTTATTGGACCGTTTAATGCAAATATGGCAGGTTTAGCTGATGCTGTAGCCATTGCTAATGAGTGCTCGGCTGTATCGAGGCTCCAGCTCATTATAGAGTTTGAGTGCTATAGTTACAAAAGATAATAATGTTAATTACTATTAATTGATACTAGTTTCCAATTCAATAATTTTACACGAAATCTAATTATTGTCGTAATGACTCCAAGTTTCCTGGTCAATGGTACGTTATCGTCGCATCGTAAGCATAACTAAAGATAAAATATTTTTTTTTACTTGGGTTTCAATGATTTTACCTTGATCTTGCCGTACACATTACTGGCAATGTGTATTCCGCTTTCCACTATAGGAAGACTTGAAATCCTGGCGACTGATTCGAATTGCGGTAAATCGGAATATCGTCTTTTTATGTTGGAAGGTGCCATTTTCTGAAATCATTGCGCAATCGATAAGATATTCTTTAATTACTATCACGAATATACGCATATAATTAGCATATAAACCATATATTATACGTAGTGGAAGTCACTGATTACAAAGTGTACCGCCAATTTGTAAAGTTATTGATTGCATATCAACGTGTTGTATATATTCGTGACTATAATCTTGATAGTTAAAGTCAATTACTCAAGATACGATATAGATACTATAGCTATCGTACCTTAGTCAATATTTTAAAGAATTTTTTAAAAAGATAACGACCTCAATACATTCATACGATACATACTTAAGAATCTTTACGACTTTATTTTATCAAGAAATTAATTAGCAATACATACGAAAATTATCAATACATTTTCGTTTAACCAATTAGATAAGAAAGTAACGGATTAGTAGAAGCTGACGAAATGTAATCAGACAAACGAATTTATGTAGAACACAGCTTTTACTGATAATGAGTCATTTCTTAATACGATAATAAATAAATTATTCCTTTACGCGTCTATAAGGATATATCTCTATATACACAATTTCTTTATAAATTATTCACTATATTGAATATATACATATATTTGATAATACGTTTGACCTCGTTAACGAATAGAACACCGACGAAACTAATAACCAAAAGTCATTTCGCTGTTTATTCATAAAAATTAATGATAACTCATAAATTCAGTCATTCTTAAAACACGTGGACCGTCTCTGTATGTATATTAGTTCATGCCACTTAAAATAACTGTTAGGAATTCGATAAGAGGGGTTAATGTCGAGGCTACTGAATCTTCGTGGCAGACTGTATGTAACCAGTGGATCGATGAAGAAATTTGCGAATGGTCATTATAAAATGATTGAGATACTCTGCATACTCTTTTCTCTTTAGTATGAGCAAGTGACTCTTGTTTTGCATATCCACGGAAGAGATGTACATACGTGTGAGAAAAGATAGGAGTACACAAGTATACATGAGCAAATGATTGATCGATCGATTGCTGTATGAAATAAATATAAAAATAGAATTAGGAAAGTACCAAGAAAAACATATTTTTGATATCTATAAATGATAAGGATGACATATCTAATTATTCGTTGGATACTTGCAAGTAATAAAATAATTGGTAATCCGTCAAGCAGTCATGCAGTATGTCGCAATTACAAAGTTCAATGCAATTAGCTACGCAGAATCCTGATAGCCAAAAATTTGGACCAGATAGAGGATAGAAACGTCATTCTTTATCGCGGCTAAGAGATTAAATAATGAGATTATTTATTATTTTAAATTATTTTAAATATGTGTCTGTAGAATCGTCTGGCAAAAATAATGAGATAAAATGTACGTTTTACGTGGTAATGAGCCCAGTATAAAATTTAGCAGAGATTTGAACCTATTTATTCTACATGAGATATTAATATATCCTTATATTAAGATGGTGAGATATAGTGAATTAACACCAGTTCGAGCCTTAATTTATTTAATGTCCAATAATGAGGACTGAAGATTGAATATGGTGTTTGAAAATTGTTGGTGTTAAGAAAATTCGCATTTTGAACCTCAAGGCACTATTTTTAATAAATATTTTCGATCCGATGATTAATTAGTGATTTCAATAGGATTTCTAGGTCAAGATTTGTCCTAGGCTGGGTCTGGTGTTAATCTGTGTTTGGGCACTCTTGTTTAATTCGGTATTGAAATTATAGTTGCGCCCGTAAGATCGCGTAGGCTGAAACTGGTTTTAGACTTCGGTCGGTAAACACAAAGAACAAAGAAATGGGGGTCGTAAAGGCTAAAACTGGTACTAGATTTTCGACTCGGAATGTGACAATGTCTGTTTGCTTCTTATTTGAAGAGTTTCAATTTGATTTCGAATACAAGATCGTATATGGAAATTGTCGAAAATACGCGAAAGATGGATAAAAATACGTGAAAGCTGTTTTTGTCTTCTTGATTTGCGTTCTTCGTGTTATATGCACAATCGCGTGTATTATTACTATATGGAAAAAGTTATTGTTATTGAAACTTGATAATTACGATTATTTATTGTATTACGCAATCTGGAATATTTACCTGAAAAAGGCGTAAACTGCCAAATGCGACTTTACTTTTGAATTATGCAAGGAACCAATTCGTGTGGACAGATGTCAGTGTTTCGCTGGAGAATACGGGATCTACTGCACGTCGGGGACTGCGAACGGTATCTCATCGACTTGACCTATGACACGCTGATTATGTGAACAGAAAACGCAGTGGCGCTTAAGTTATTTCCAGCGTTCGGTTCCGTCGTGGTTAACGGCTTTGCGTATATAATGATTAGGTTTTGCTTATTAAGCGGAGAAAGTTGCCTCTTGCATTTAAAATATACGCAAGCTTCCTGGATATTTTTTACAATGGATGAGTCTATTTGATAATTTTTGAAAATTCGATTATACCTTACTCTCTAGATTTTTCAGTCAATCTTCGTACAGAGATCGTCGGTGGTATTAGTGGAGGAAAAAACAGGAAATTTTGCAATTTTTTTTTCCAAAAGTAAGAGATTCGATGTCCAGAGTTCAAGTATTATCTTTTCTTACGTATGACTGCAGTCTTTATTTACTGAAAAATTACCAAATAATCTCCAACTATGAAATAGCTCATTTAACGATTTTCGCAGTAATACTTAATTGAAAATGATTATAAGTAGTGGAAGTTATCACAGCCAGACAATTTAATAGTGTGCAAAGTTCGGTTCTGAAACTTTATGTGAATATATTATTTATAGAAGTTTTGTATCGGCGAAAAATATATTATCTTCTGATATTAAATTAGCCTGGTCATTGTTATGACAAATATTTGTTAACTGCAATAAAATAATATAAAATATAAATATTATGACTTGAAGCTTGTCTCATGTTAACCATGTGCATATGAGATTATGATAATTACCTGATTCGATAACTTTTTTTTTCTGGTTACTCAGAAAATTTAGTTCCGGTTTACCTTCGCGTAATGGGACACACGGTTATCAATTATACATATGATTTTATTTGTAATACAGTCAAGCACGTTATCTGTTATCGCAAAATCTATCGATCACCAAACCGATGAACGTACTTTGGATGTCCAATGGCGAGGAAGCATTTTTTAAATGTCGCTCTGAAAATATATCATCGATATCAATAGCCCCTGAAAATTTTATCGATGCGTTGTTTCCTGTAGTGATATATTCTTATCAGACAGTACGATTATTAGAGATACTACCGACTTAGTGTAAATTCGGTTATGGTAAAAGAAACACGTTTTTGGGAAAGGTAAGCATACCGGTAATCACGTAAATGAGTGTTTTCATTCTCGTGCGATCTTCGTAATAGGTTTTATGCTCCCGTGTAAGAAGTACGTTGGAATATTTATACAATAGAGGAAACGATTTAGAAAGCGTGCAAACATAATGCAAAAATACAATTGCGTCTTGCGATTATCGGGAAATGAGTGTTTTTCAGTGTATCGGAGACAATGGACTTTTTTGACAAAATATTCTTAAGTGAAATTTATTTTCAAAACTGTCATTAATATATGATAATTTGGGGCACATAGTGTTTCAAAATGAGAGGCGACAATAGCATTAGGAGTGTATAATAAGCTCTTTGGAAATAATTTATTATCAAAAAACAATAAAAGAAAATTATCAAAATTCAACACCGATGAGATACGTTTGAGAACAAAAAAAATTATTATTATCTATATGCTCATAAATTCTAATCGTGACGAATCACTTGATCAAATAAAATTTTTCAATAATTCTCTGGATTGTACAAAAAAATGAACCACAGTTACTCTGCATACTTAAGCAATTGAATCATTGAAATTCAAGTACACGCTAAAAAAGTTTATGTTCAAGGTCTAAGTTGAAAGAAGAATCCTCAGTGGTGCTAAAAGTGCTTTAAAATGGCGGCCGAGGTTTATATTGGCTTACTAATATATTTGTTATATTCAATCAGTGACACTGGTGCAGGTGAGAAATTAATATACATACATAATAACCACCATAAAATTCTATACCTAAATATTAAATCTTATTATCATTGTGATAATCAAAAGAATGGAGTTCACCACCCTTCATCGTACCTGATCCATTGGATGAAGCAGTAGAATTCGTTGGCTTCAATGAGGCTGCTTCACAAACCAACATACTACTAGAAGAAGAACTTGAATACAATGTCAGCATTGCTGTGATCAATTACACAGGCAAGTAATAATTAGCAAAAAAATAAATACTGAAAATCCCAAAAATCATAATCAACCGAAATGCCATCATACACGATTAATAATTGAAATATACATATAACGTATGTATATCATAAACATGATATATCATACGAATTATGACTTCGTACCAAAATTATACAAATTAATCACAACATCTAAAGATAATGGAAATCAAATTAATAATTATCATTAAATTAGGTTCAATGACTCCCACGATGGGCACTTTTGAAGACAACAAAAGTAATTTGATCCTCGGTGCCGTTTTCGAGAAAAACGCTGACACTGGATTTTGGGAGGTGATTATCACAAATAGACAGGATTACGAAACCGCTATAATGCAGACCTATAGATTTTACATAGTGATTGGATCAGAGCAAAATAAGATCGCACTTAATATTGTCAACATAGACGATAACGCGCCAGTTATTCAGGCTAATGAACGTAGTTGCTCGGTAGAGGCAAGTATCAATATACATATATTTTAATTTACTTCAATCACAGTTATTACAGAGCAGGACTATGATTTACATTGATTGTACATATTTTATAGGAAAATTATGAAGGCCCTATGAATTGCACGTTTACCATTAGCGATGCCGATGGTTGGATTACTCAAGTTACATTTGGTATCAGTTCAACGGTACGTTTGATTTTTTTAATGAAATTATTCACATATGATTATACTGAGTGTATCTTATTTTTTTTTAGCCAATAAGCGGTAGTGATAATTTTAAAGTAATTCCTGATTACATTCATGGCACTGAATATCAAATGAATGGTTATCTGAACGTTACTAAAAGTTTGGATTACGAAACGATTGCTATGTATATGCTGGTAATAAAAGCCACGGTAAGTCGTCGTAGGGAGTAATGAGTTAAAAAAATATTTTTAGATACGACTCATCCCTTCTTCAATGCGCATTAACATATCGTATCGTTTTATTCTAAAATCAATAATTGCCTTATCATATTTTGTGACAGATATTTTCGTTGCATCGGATTATCATTATTTTTGTACCGATTAGAAAATTGACACCGTATACCTGTATATTATGTTTGTATGATAATTTCTTAATCATTTAATTAATAGGACGGTGGAGGTAATGAAGGTTCTCTGACAATTATCATTGAAGTTATTGACATGCCTGATGAACCACCAAAGTGGACGAGTATCATATCTGCGGAAAATATATTAGAAAAATCCACAAACGTAAGTGATTTTTTAATTTTCATTTATCTTATAAATAATGTCACGGGTGTCGTAAATACTTCCTTTTCTTCTAGACATTTAGCGTCTCGGCTATCGACGGTGATATTGGAATCAATGCAGAAATTAATTACAGAATAATAACTATGGAAGTGCGTAAGTAAAGCCGTAAGCACTTTGACGTCATCGAAACTCATGAAGGCTTCGTTATGCTAATTATCAGTGAACATGAACATATTATATAAGCATTTGCAATTATATAAATCATTTTAGGCGACGAGCAATACTTCGTAGTTAATAAAACATCAGGGGTCATCACAATCAATCCCATAGATCGAGATGATCTGGCACAAGAAATTTTTCGATTCTTAATAGTCGCTTACGAAGCCGAAGACGAGGAATCTGCTATTAACTCAACCATCATTGTAATCGTCGAAGATATCAACGATCACATTCCAGAAGTATCACCCACCGAACTGGCCATAGAAATATTGGAAGAAACTTTCATGACACTTGAATTTGATGATTCTATAGTGATTACAGATCCAGACCTTGTACGTGCTGATTCTAATGATCTGAACAGACAAAAATAGACAAAAATATTTTCAATATATACAATACATTTTTTAGGCAGAACATGCTCAGTACACTGTAGCCTTGACTGATGATTCTGAGCATGATTGGAGCTCAGCGTTTTTGGTAATTCCTACAAGCGGTTATCAGCGTGGAACTTTCACGATTTCAGTGATCAATGCTTCTCTGTTGGATTACGAGGATGAAGATTGGAGGAAAATAAAGTTTCAGGTAAATAAACATTTTATTTATGAAAAAATGTTGTTTTATTAATTTAAAAAAATTCATCATACAGATAGTAGCTACCGAACTGGCAAATACGTCACACATTGGTACACGCGATGTAAATGTCCAATTAATCAATTGGAACGATGAAATGCCGATTTTTAAAAATGAAAATGTGGAAGTTGAAGTACCGGAAGATGTTGAAGTGGGATACCTCATAGCGACAATGCTGGCAACGGATCGTGACGTAGACGACAATGTCACGTTAGTATCGCAATGTCACCTGTCACTGTGATTGACCAACGACTCAACTGAAAGTATTCTTTAGGCATTCTTTAACGTATCAGCGTACGCTAACGATCGATCCGGTTACTGGAGACGTAACTACTACGCAAGATGACGCTTTGGATTATGAGACAATGCCAGTTGTCGTTGCGCAAGTTGTTGCTACTGATTTGGCATCACATAAGACTTACGCGACATTGACTATAAACGTGATAGACGTTAATGACGTTCCACCGTCTTTATACATGGTGATAATTATTTTTTTTCATCTGTCCAATTAAAAGTTATTTATAAATTGTAGCAATAATAAATATTATTTACAGCCAAGTTCATTCCCAACTCTTGAAGAAGAGGTAGACAATGGTACAGTCGTGGACACTTTAATTTACGCGACTGATCCTGACACGGAAGCCTATCTTGTTTTTAGTATCGATTGGGATAGTTCCAGTGCTTATAAATCTAATATTATTGTTGATCAATCTTATTATCGCGGGTAAGTCAATGAGTATTGATAATATGTATATGATTAATTTTCCTTAATTCGTTGACTTTTAATTTATAGACACCTTCAGATCGAAACTTCTTATCCTGAAAATCATACTCTTTATGCCGAAGCCACTTTGGTAGTCAGTGGAAGGATCGATTACGAGGCATTCGATCTTATGTATATAACTATAGTGGTTACGGATTTGACAACTGTTCACAACGCCAATTCTACGTCATGTGATTATCATTATTTTTAGGATTATTTATAAACGTGGGATATTTTATAAATAATTAATTTTATTGTTTCTAATTTTTTTCACAGCACGATTAACCTTATATATTTCTGATATAAATGACAATGCTCCTGTATTCCAAGCTTACGATGAGATGATGGTTAGCGAAAATCAAATATCTGACATTCTGATAGGAAGTATCACTGCTACTGATGCTGATGGTCCAGGAAATAATGAAGTTGTCTATTACATTGAGTAAGTCACAGAATAAAGTATTGTTGAGTTTCGATATAAAATGATTCATTCCAATCATTAGACCAACTAATGGTACCGAGAGTAATTTGGTGTACATCAACACTAATACGGGAGTCATCAGGGTTGATGAAGATGGTGCAATTGATGCTGAAGTCTACGAATATCTGTATTATAATGTAATAGCAAGTGATGGTGTTTGGAATACAACTCAAATTGTAAGTATAAAGTAGCAATAATAAAGTCATGAAATTTTACCTATATAACCAAAACATTGATTTTAAAAATTAAATTTGCATTTAATAACAGATTGAGATATACGTCATTGATCAAAACGATGAAGAACCATATCTACTTTCACATTTGTTTGAATCCACGTTATATATCAGAGAAAAATCTGAAACCGGTACTAATATTGTCACTGTTCGCGCTTTTGATAACGACCGAACGTGTAAGTATATAAATTCATGATATTTACTAGCTTGAGATCTAAAAGGTCCTAAAATATGGAGCTATGCGTTATTGAATGATTATTCTTATTTTCAGCGCCTTACAACAATGTATCTTATCTGATAAATACCCATTATCCTGCTTTACTACAGTATTTCAGTATGCAAAAATATACTGGTTTGCTTCAAGTCAGTTTGTCTGAAGGATATATACTCGATAGAGATTTTGGTGATGAGTCATATACTGTGCATTTGATAATTCGTGATAATTACCTGGTGGACGGTATTACTTGTATGTAATTTATATTCGAATTGAATTAGCCATTAGAAGGTAAAATAATTATAAAAATTTATCTTCATCAGGGAATACCAATAGCAATACTACAATCGTTACGGTAATTCTTGAAGATATTAATGATCAAGTACCAACACTGCCTGAACTGAATGACCCTGCCGTTAGCGTCAGTGAAAATACTGCAAGGGTACGAAAATGTTCTCTATTGATTTTTTTATCAAAATCAAATATTCATAATTTCATTATAGCAATATATTATGATTAGGGTACGCATATCCTGACTGTGGTGGCTACGGATGCTGATAAACCGGATACAAATAATACTAGAGTATTTTACGAGATACTCAGTGTCACTGCTGTTAATGATACTGGCATCGAAATTGGAGATGATTGCAATGAACCATTCAGAGTGGAAACTTATAATCAAACAGATGCATTAATTTACGCTAATCATGACCTAAAAGGATATTATGGCACTTGGTCATTGGAGCTGTATGTAAGTTGTTGCAAAAAATTGTAATCATTTTTATACAATTTTTTAATGAAAAAAGTTGTACAGCTAAATCGTTGCTTTATTTAATTACTTAATACCTAATTATAATATGAATTTGTGCAGGTACAAGATCTTGGGGATGATCCTGGACCACTTAATGATACTAAGACTTACAATATACAGATCACTGATTATAATTACAATGATCCTGTCATTGTCTTCCCAAGTGCTGGCAAGAGTATTCGACTTAGTCAAGTATATATTAAAAAGTATTATATTATTGTATTAAGATTTTTCAGAAAATTAATTGAAATTATTGTTTCTAGACTCAAACACTCAACTCTCAATTGTATTTGTACAATCAGCAGTTACTCAGTGATTTCACAGCTACGGATGAAGACAGTGGTGACAGTGGTGTCGTTACTTTCTCTATTTCTGGAAATTGTGAGTTATTTTGTTTTGCAGTGTTAATTATTCGGTAACAATTAACTCCTCTTAATTAATTCATATTATAAACAGCACATGCTCTGGAATATTTTACTATTGTTTCGCTTGGCGCGAACACAGCCCAGCTTCAGCTTACCGCATTGCCTGACTTTAGCGTTCAGTATATCTATGAGGTATCTCATGACTGTATTAATTTAATTAATAATATATTATTAATTAAAAATACTTATGATTGTATCGTCTAATAATAATGTAAAATATTTTTATTATAATAGATAGTCATAACTGCAACTGATGGTGGAAATCCACAAAGAAGCGTCTCGCAAACTCAACGAATACTTTTCATCTCTGCGAATGGACCAGAATTCACCAATGCAACTTGGACTGCCTGGTTCCGTGAAAATAATACGGGTCTTGATGACTGGGCAATCATACCAGAAGCTTATGATATGCTGAATGAAGAAGCCGATGAAGAAGATTTTGTTGACATCTATTATTTCTTGACCAGTGAAGGTTTGTTGATCAAGAAAATATATTTAAGGTATTCCCAGCGTAAGACGATAGCCTTTAGAAATTATTAATTTTTGGCTACATTGCAATTTCATGATGTAGCATCCTGTTAAAAAAATCTCAGACTCGGTTACCGACATTTTAATGATTAACTGTTACTTTAAAAACTGAAATTATTAGTACAGAGACACATTAATTATGTGAAATATAAAATACAAAATATATAATGGACTCAGTGGATTTCAGAGATTAACTGATATAATTGAGAATATTAAGAACCGCCCACTTAGGCATCCACAAAAAATGCACAATTGCACTCGCAATGCCTTAAGTCATCATGCATTAATACATAAAGTGCTTTTTTCAGATGGTGACATGTCGTATTTCAATTTGAATAAAGATACAAGAAACTTGACATTGAAAAAAGTGTTGAACCGCGAAGAACAAGAAACTTTATCACTTTATGTCGTTGCCAGTATTGATAGCGAAGGGCCTCCTGATAACCCACGCAACGAAGCTATTTTAAATATAACTATCATAGTATGTACCCTTACTATTGTTTTATGTAATATTAACAAAACGATTATACTGCCTTTTCTTATAGGTTGTTGATGTCAATGATAATGCACCAGTATTCGATAGTAGCCATTACCACGGTGGAGTAACGACTGAGGACGCAATTGGAAAAATTATTTTGACAGTATCCGTGAGTATCTTTGCTGATAAGTTAAAAAGATCTTTTATTGATTTCAAAAATTTTTTTTTTATTAGGCAACTGATCCAGATCTCAATGATACTTTAACATACAGTATAGTCAGCAGTAGCTTGTCTTATTCCGATTCGTCATTATCCAGCGTATCAAGTCCATTTTCAATTGACAGCTCATCAGGGGATTTACTATTGCAATTCAGACCGTTATCCTCGATGACAGGATATTTTGATTTTGACATATTAGTACAAGACGAAGGTAAATATCATAGCGAAGAGAAACTAGTATCGTGACGTTTTCACTAATTTACTATTCATTCTAGTTTATCACGAAGATACAGCAAATGTCAAAGTATACATAGTATCAGAAAGCGTTCGTGTTGTTTTCACATTCAGAAATAATATCACGCATGTATCAGAGGAAAGAGCATTCGTAAGTAACTAGAAAAAAAGATAAGACTATTTCCTTCCTCTTCCATAGTAATTCTATCGTATATTAAAAACTTTACAGATCATCGGTTCATTCACTGACACTTTTGGATTTTTATGTAATATCGATTACATCGACAACTACGTTGATAGCAACGGCTTGACAATGCATAACATTACAACAGTTACGACGCATTTTATAAACGAAGATGATAACTTGCCGGTTCTGTCAGACGTTATCATAGTGTAAGCAATTATTTTTAACACTGGCAATAAGATTCAAATTAATCTCTTATCGTACATACATGTTTATTCTTATCTTACAGAGCATCGAGTGATCTGCAGACTATAACGGATCTCAAAGTAACTCTCTTAAGCAGATCATTATACCTTATCGACGTTCCAACAGGTTCTAATACTTCGTCGACAAATACTCAGCAACTGATTCAATGGGTCCTGATATGCTTGACTATATTCTTTTTCGTATGTAGTATCGCCTTGCTTGTAGCATATATTGTGAGGACAAGAAGGTGAAGTATATTTATTCGAAGTATAAATCCTTTAGCATCGTTACTCAAGTCTTTATTAATTCGTTTAATATAATTACAGATTAATCGAGAGACTCGATAAATTAGCTGTCATTAAGTTTGGCTCGCAAGATTCAGGACTTAATCGTATCGGCGTTGTGCCGACGACGAATAAGTTCGCACTTGAAGGATCGAATCCTATGTGGAATAATAAAGCCGAAGTGCCAGAAGATAACGTGAGGTAGGCTGAAATTTGTTTTAATAATAGGATAATAATTATGAATTTTATATCAGAGAGTAAGATGACTCGTGATTAAAATATAATTGAATTTTTTTTTTCAGTCATGGAAGTGGCGATTCTGATATGGTTGGTGTTGAGAATAGTCCTCATTTTTCTTATGGTAATGGTGGCTACGTTCCCGACGATCCGTGGGAAAACGAGAGAAGGGTAATATATTTAGTATATTTATTGAATGCTAGATTTCTTATTACATTATTATTATTGTTCGTAGGAAAGGTTTAATACCGTGATGACGTCAGCTGATGGACTTGAAAATCCTGTTACAATAGGAACGACCGTCGAGGGGAAGAGCGATTTTCATAATAATAAAATTGTGCCTACGACGGAATTATGATTTTTTATTATTTCATAATAGTACAACAAATCAACAAAGAAAGTCACTTGTATAGCATCAAAAATATTAGGTTCCTTAGAAGTGCATATATATTCATAATGTTTAAAGCGAAGAACAAAGAAGGATATTAGAATAAGTATTTATGTAAATATCAATGAACTCTCGTATTATCATAATTTCGTAAAAAGAAATATATTAAAAACAATATTTTTATTGATAAAAATGATAATTTCCAAGTCCTTAAATAGAGCCATCATTAAATTCTCACAGAGCAATCAATCTATCAAATAATTAACCTTTTTGCACTATATGCAAAAGATGTCGCAACTAACGCGTGCAATAGATGGCAATAATGATCTCTATTAAATTACGACAAGAGAGATCCATTATCTCCTTTTGCACATTTGTGATTCTCACCACGTGACTCTGCATGTAAAAATAGAATGGGTTATTATATTTACCAAAATCACTTATAAGCAATCGAAGCTGTACCTGTCTACTTGAAATCTATAACAAATTGGCCAATCTTATAATTATTATGTGCGAACCAGAATGAAGCCTAATTTTACCTTTTCTGGTGCCTTTAAAGCGAACATGATGTGCCCTGCTATGAGTGAATGCTATAGCAATTTATTTAAAATTGTACTATGCTAATCTTTAAGGAAATCCTAATACATACTTTGGAGGGAAAAGGATTCTGTTTCTGATAATGTAAAATAAGTACCGCCACTGGATAAGATATCTATAAGATTTTGTTACCTTGATTTGTGAAAAAAAGAGAAAAATCGAGATACCAAATTTTATTTTATAGGTATATCTAGTGATCCGAAGCTATTGCCTAAGTAGTTTTTTTTATAACTTCCGAAAATTCGTGTCACAGGCAATCTGCGAAACTATGTGTGAGATGGCAGCATCCAAGGGCGTCTGTATGTAACGTGAATCAGGTCCCTACGTAACTATTTCATATAGCAAATAGGTGCTGCAAATTGTGGATCTGATTTCTTAGATGGACGTAACATCATCGTGAATACTATTTCCTATGTTATACATATATTGTATAATTGTATATACACCACCTTAACGAGCAGCTATCAAACAATCAAATAGGATGTAAATGTCTCGCGTCTAATATTAGCCTCAATCAGAACCAATAAAGGCTGAAGTAACGCAACGACATTAGTACCGATAATTGTATCGCTCACATGATTCGCTTCCACGCCTGTATAAAGGAAAGCGGATGCTGAGCGCATCTTAGTTTGCATGTAACGAAACGCTGCAAGAACGATCAAGTAAAAAATCGTAAATCACGAAAGCTATCACGTTTTATTGTACTGCAATATTTCAATAGCGCTTAGTTCAATTCGATGCTAATTTCGTGACAAACGTATAAGACTGCAAACTCCAAGATGAAGTAGCGATTTTTATGAAAAATAAGAGGCAGATTGGTTATCTTATAAAAAGGGACCAATTGCGAACAGCAGCCAGTCCAAGTTTAACGATTGCCGGAGAACCAATGAAGAGGTTCGATAAGCTGATAAAATTGTAATTAAGAATTTAATTTTGAGAAGAATAGAAAAATGAGAGATTCAATAGTTAAAAAGATTCTCGAGGACGAGCAGTGCTTTGAGATTGTGCAAAAGAAGTTGAAGCAGGACTCGATGGATGATTTTTCATTAATCAAATACGAAGTGGTACCGTTCGATGAAGTGCTAGGATACATGGGACAGTATTACACTTTGAAAGCTACCGTGGGGTGTCCAAAATCGCCATCTACTGAGAAGATCATCAACTTCTTTACGAAAATACCACCTCCAATGAAAAGTCCTCAGTACGATTTCATGCAGGAGCAAGGAACGTTCAGAAAGGAAGTTGCATTGTACACTATGGTATTTCCGGAATTCTTATCAGACTTGGATACAAGATGCATTCCAGAATGTTTTTTGGGCTTGGAGAACGATGTGATAGTTTTAGAGGATATGGTCCACAGTGGCTTCAAAATGACAGACAAAACAGTTCCCTTTGATTTTGATCATTGTCAGGCCGTGATTAAGACACTAGCGCGATTTCACTCAAAGTCCTTAATTTTTGAGGAACGTTACAAAAAAAATCTCAATGAAACATTTGGGCACTGTATGCAAGAAACCTTATGGCCTGTTAAAGGTGACAGATCCAAGGGTTTACTGGCTGCTGCGATCAAAGGGAATCTGTCATTGTTTGATCTGCTAGAAAAATTGGATAGTCAATCTCGAAAGAAATTCAAAGAGAAGTTCGTGGAACTGAGTGCGGTTCATGCGGAAAATTTGTTGCCATCGAAGAAATTTAAAAATGTCCTTTGTCATGGTGATTTATGGGCGAATAATATTCTCTTCAAATATGATAAAGATAAAAGACCCGTCGAGTGCTGTCTTGTAGATTTTCAGCTTGCCAGGTAAAATTTCATACAGTTCACTCGTGACGATAACGGCATTATCTTTTTGTTTTATTCTCATTTCTATTTTATATTTATAGGTACAATCCACCTGCCCACGATATCCTGTGCTTTTTGCAATTTACGACAACACGTGATTCAAGGGAGAAGCATCTGAAGGATCTTCTCAAGATTTACTTTGATACTATGACTTTGATACTGAAAGAGGCTGATTTTAATATTGACAATATTTTACCGTGGAGTGATTTTATTGATTCCGTCGAAGACCTCAGAACGATGTCTATGACTCATGGAACTTTGAACATACCGATTATGTTGCTGGAATCCAGTGTGGCCAGTAAGTATTTTGCAGAAGAACCGCATTTGTTAGAGTCCATACTCTATTGCGATAGGACACCGTTAATTAAGAAACAATTCGAAGACGTGCCACGATACAGAGATAGATTATCGGACGCCATGTACGAATTGTATGACAGGTTATTAAATTGATGTACTGTGCATCTTAGAAATTGAATTAATAAGATTTTGATAAATTACTCGAGACAGTTGAGAGCCCATTGATTCAATAATTTTCTAAAATAGAGCTTGTTTTAGTGTAAAATAATATAATAATTGAAATTAAGTTATGAAATATCTTATCAATAAATACGTAATGATGCAATCTAAAATTTTTGAAATTCTTTATTCGAACTTTAATTTTCTTCATACACACAAACGCATATCGTCATTCGTTCATTCAACGCAATTATCACAAAGAAAATCTCTAAACCATTTTATTTTATGTACATTTCTGTCTGCGCATTCGAAATTATTCGTTTCCACCATTACACACTCGAGTCATTGTCACCTCTGGACATCCCTGCTGCTGTCAAACGAAATTCTCTAAATAAAATCGCTAATGAGAGTCACGACCGGACACAGATCTTTAATGAAAATTGTTCATAATGAAAAAATGTACGTTATATTCCGTAACACGATATCAATCACGCGAGACACTATCGATTGGGAATCAATTGGCACAGCTTATATAAAAATCGTACGGGGCACTTGCTGAAACAACGGGACAAACGGATTTGAGATGACTTCCTTTTCTTTTTATGTATATAATTATTTATATCGTCAATTATAATGAATATATAGTTATGTACAATATTGAATCTCATTCTTTAACAATAACATCAACAACATGATTAAACAACGTTCCTCATTGGTACACAAATTGTAAATGTACAGATAAAAAAGCATTAGATGAGGTCAATGAGGCATTGAAGGTGGCGAACGCTCTGCGGGCCATTTTTTCTTTATACATCTTATAATCCCCATAGAGTTCGAATCGCTTCATCTTATTTTTTTTTTCTTTTTCCTTTTGGTTGTTCCTTTAGATACATACGTCATACATACACGCAAATGCGCCACGTAGCCGTGGCACGAGAGAATATGATAAGGATGATGAATCGATTGAATCGGTGCTTGAATTAATTATTAAGAGAGTGCGCGAATTCAAATCTTTGTATATCACGATGAGCCAGTACAGTTCTTAATCGGGTCCAATGATTTCCCGTTCTGCAGTGATAATCGACGATTTTTACGCGACGTCGTACCTCTAAACGATAACAAAGATCATCAGGATAGACTCCGCCAATTCCAAATGTTTTCGAAAACCAAAATCGTATAACTCGTATAACAAAAGAAACGTTTCTTTATGCATATGCACGATAACACGCGATAACTCATCGACACTCGTTACATCAAAGTTATTACAATACGGCATATACATATATATAACTGACTTTGGCTCATTGTGACAGACAATAATGACAATTACCATAAAATTCTACACAAGGCTTTGACGAGTGAATGAACGACTTGCACAATTCTAAATGTACGAATTTGTATAATTCTCTTAAGACGAGAAAAGTCCAGGAAGAAAAAGAAAGTAAAACAATCACTGATAACGTCACTGGTAGCAAAGGATCGATCATTAATGCAGAACGCTTTATGAATCTCTAAAAATCAATAAAAATCGAAGGAGTACAATTCCGTTTCGTTTGACTCAAAACTCATTAATCTAACGTACGCGAATGTTTATCTTTTGATTCGCTACCAGTGACGATAACACGACACGGTCTTATCCGTGAGCGATTTCCAAGACGCCTTTCGCGTGACCAGATTGGAAAGTTCGTCATGGCATCGTTACAGGGCCAGCTCGGCGTTACCGAATTTCATTAGTCGGATACGCGATAGCGCAGCGCCTCACGAATCTTCTCGTCTTAATCGAGTCATATTAAGGTTATACGATGATAACACGAACTGCGGTGGCAGTGAACAGTGCACGTGGATATCGCAACAGCAGCAGCAGCAGCAGTTATACACGGTATGGCATATACGAACACGGCAGCGTCTACCACAGCTAGTTCTCTTTAATCAATTATCTTTTTTTTTTTCTTTTCTCATCATTTAATTGAATATTTTATACAGCAACGAATCGCCAATCAATCAGATGCCGGGTCTGATGACACATGCTCGTCATAATTTCCACTTAAGACCATATACACGTCTCTTTACTCGTATTCAGATTTTTCTTGTTCACTTCGTCATTTACGTGCGCGCAAAGCGCATGACTATGTGATTCTCTCTCTCTCTGATTTTTTTTTTTACTTTGTAGTTGCATATGCGCAAAAGTACGCCGTGTGCCGGTCATCGGTTTAAGCATAAGTCGTGTATGTGTGTGTGTACCTGTGTATATACACATTCTTGAGTTTCACAAAAATATATAAAAGAGAGAATGTCCTATGCACATATATGTATATATATAGACATATATATATGTGCATATATACCTATAATGTATATATACCGATATATAACCGATTTACTTAAAATCGTGTGGAAAAGGGTGTTTATCGTAATTATTTATATATATATCCTGTATATATCCTGTACAAAGTGCTTGATTGAGAGTTTCGTTAGTCGTAAACAAGACACACGAGGTAAGATTACATGTAGTCCCGCACACATTTTTATCTCATTACACTCTCGATTCTTCGCTCGTCGCATGCAATGCGTTCTCGCCATTGGGAGCATCGAAGTTGCTCCATATGACTTTTATACATGTATGGAAAGTGGCTCGGAGAGACGGACGAGACTATCAGCATTGTTTTATGGTATTTTCGAGTATCGTCACGTGTTAAAAAAGAAATTACATACGAGTTCGTATTACGTATTTTTCCCGTAAAGTTATAAATTATATTGACATTATGAGTTGCCATATCAGAAGTAAACTAAAACACTGCAAATATAATATTGGGTAAAATAAGAAAGAAAATTGGGACGAGTATCGCGAATTCCCATGTTGATTGCTGATTCTTCAGAACCGAACCTCATGGTGAGAGGTGCGTTCGATCGAAGTGACTATGATCATCCACTTCACTCCATCTCTCATAATTTGCCACGATCCTGGACACTCTTCGCGATGACCAATTCGATAATAGTGTTTATCACCGCTCTGGGTAGTTTCTATTAAATTTTATCTATTTATAACACTTTAGTTGAATCTGTTCACTCAGTCGGATTAAACCGGTTCGTTCATCGACATCTTCATCGTGGAGAGATCCTGATGATTTTAGTAACGAATGTGTAGCAGCCCTCGGACCAGGGTCTAATCATGCCACATCCCAGCATCCTTCTGTCAGTACGTTGTCATGACGATCGTTCACTTCGCGGGTCGATGAGGAAACAGGAGCGAGGGTGGGACGTGAAGAAAAGTCAAGGTGTACACGGAATTACAAAACCAAACAAGTAAACGAAAAAAAAAATTCATTCTTATGTCAGGAGAGTAAGGAAAAAAAATTAATAACTAAAAGAAAAAAAAAATTAAGAAATAAAACTAAAAATGTGCAATTGTCGAGAAAAACGAAAAATAAAGAAAATAACACTGGCTTCCGAAGTGTTGACTCCTGCGGACGTTGTCACTGGCGTTCTGATGATTTTTAACGTGGACGGGGCTGTTAGTCAGGTTGTATTAGACGCAATCGGATGATCGTGCAGTCAGATTGGGGATGCGAGAATTAATCTCGTTTGGGGATCTTAGGTGGCATGATGGTTTTCCTTCCCAATTAAATATAGGAGTAGGGTCCATCGGTGAGGGCGCTACACAGCAACAGTCAGGAGGCGTCATCCTTACCACGAGCTCCTCTGCTCGGTCTGTACTCGAGGCCAGGGTCGAACTGCATAAGTACGAAAACCTGAAGAGATAAGAAAAAAAAAGAGTAACATTTTATGAATTAATGATATTCGTCATAGGGATCAAAATTTACCTGGTCTGTAGGTAATAGAGTGAAGTCGTCGGGTGGATTGGTGATGACGTATCTCTTGGACGATGCGTCGCAGGATGAGCTTGTGTCACGAAACCTAAATGATTAATTGAAGTATCAACCGTTAATTCTAATGCGATCAAGACACAAAAGCTAAACTAAATATACCCATAACTAAACTAAACGTAGCGAGCAACTAAACACTAAATAAATCAGTGATATGTAACGTTCAAAAATGATATTTTTTGGATGAGGTAACTTACGATCGTCATTTTTCGTGTCGTGATGCAAAAAACGCAAAATGCAAAAGGTGTGCGGAAAAAAATCAAAAGTCACAGTAGTAATGTTTGTAATGGTAAGTGTAAATCATGTATGAAAGAGTAGAGTAGAGTAGAGTAGAGTAGAGTGGAGAGAGAGAGATAGAGAGAGAGAGTACGTAGGGTAATCCAATAAATACCATCGAGGGAAAGAAAGTCCGGTACCTGTACCTGTACAGACCAATGCACAGCATTCCATACGACTTTAATGCCGCGACAAAGAGGTCACCGTACTTGCCTCCCTCGCCATACTGGGCCAGAGGCCCATCGTATAACGAGATCTGACCAACTCGACAACGATCCCTGTTGGCCAGACTGTCCGCCGTACTATAAAAGAAAGACCAAACAATTTATAACATTTTGAATAAAGATTACACTTTAATTGACCTTAAAAAATAGCATACCTGTAGCCACCCCTTAAACCAGCACCTTCTGCCAGAATCAATTCCAACTCGGGGGTCGCGCCGCCTGTTATCAGCGAGCGGATCAGCGTCAGTGCATTTTGGTTGAAGTAAGTCTGAAAGAAATTACAAATAATTTGAATATTCATCAGTTGCATTCATCAGTGCAAAGCATCAGAAGTTTACTGACTGTCGACATCAGAGAGTCTAGCACGCTGACAGCAAAGGCAGTACCACAGGCAAACGGCTGTGTGAGGTAGAGCTCCGTGTCCGGGTCATCATCGTCATCCTGGTCGAGAAACTGCACGTTGCTGTCGTTCACCAGTTCTGTTAACAGTGTTACGTTGGTACGATAGGATTTGTTTATTTGAATTTCGTTTTTTTTTTACAATTTTTTTCGTTTCCTCTACAAAATCAAAACTTACCCGTGATCATGGGCACGTTTGCCCCGTAAACGGATCCTCTACGCTGCAGGACGATGGGACTGCCAACTGCAGTCAAATTACCTTGCTCATTATCTACTGCAACGTTTACTTACAATTTGAGAAAAGAACATAAAGAATTATGACCCAAGCAACACTCCTTCACGCGTTTACCTTGACTGAGGACTCCGATCGTGTCGTCGAATGTCATTGCCTTGATGTTAAGGGATGCGAGGATGGCCTCCTTGTCGGCAAGGGTGGGGTCATCGTTGCTAGGCACTTTAGCCGACAAGATGCAACACATGTCGCACAAGTTGACGTTAACAGCACGCAGGTCGGCTCTGCTCAGCGGTGAACCCTAAAAAAAAATGATTCAAAATAATCGAATATCAAAAATATTCATCGCTTGCTCCGAAGCGTCACTACCGATACAGATCATCAATTTAAAAATGACTTCGTCGCTCCGTATAGAATTAAAAAATCGATCGTGGTTACCTTAAACGGTGGCAGCAGTACAAACATTTAAATTTTGAAAAATTGAAAGAGATCAAAGGAAATATTATTTTATGAATATCCCAAGGACATGTGTTTCAAGATAAGTGAGTCAAGGACGATCCTAGCTAGAAAAAGGATCATTCGGCTTACATTTAACACTGAGATTTTCGGCAGATTCTGCAGCATCTTCCACTCCCGACGAATGTAGTCCACAGACCCAACTATCACTACATGTTTAAGCTCATGGTAATGGAAATTGGAAGCTCGTAATGGCATGACAAGGTTTCTCAGTCCGATGAGGGGTGAGTCGGGATCAGCAAACAGGCATACAACAACGTGGCCATTAAGAACTGTCATGGCCGCCTGATTCCGATCCAGTATGCAGTCTTCGAGGTTACGGGCTGGGCTCCAGTGGAACATGCCCGTAGAGTCGTATTTCATTTCGGTTTTTTCAAAGTCGAAGTCCTTTGCCTGATCGTCGGCGATTCCCACTTGCAGTCCGCCGTTATTGTTGACGTTGGTACCACCCGAGCCTCTGCTCGTAGGCCTGTAACGAATTTTCATAATAGGATAAAATATCATAATCGTTACGAGTTATCGTTAACTATTGCGCAGCATTAGACCACCGTAACTTCCATAAATACATTATAAACATGGGTACCAAGATCATTCTAGTCGTACGGGACTATAATATTGGCGGGAATTTTCAAAAAGGATCGTAGTAGACGAACATGGAGATAACTCTGTTAAAAGAAATTCTCTAACGCTTTCAAATCTAAGATAACTCCTTTACGAGGGTCATGATAAAAAATTTTTATTAATTGAGAACGTCTTGCTTTGATTTTAAAAATAATAATATACTTGCACAAATTGTCCGTCCATGTTTCAAACACGATGCATAAACCACGCTAGTAATTCTAACGAAATCAATTTCGTTTTGAAATATCATACGAGTGATAACATCCGTGATAAGACATGTCTTATAGTTATTGTTAGTATAGTTAATTAATAGAAGACTATAATTTTGGTCTTTTAACATAGCACAGTATGTATACATCTGTATAAATTAGATTCTCAACATTTCTATATTGTCTCCTCGTTTTCTTTTAGTTTATCGCATGCTTCTCGGGAGGGCAATTAATAAGAATCTATATAAATATAAAAATCGACAGAGTATTTACCTACGGGATAACAATAACGATAAATTGCACTTTGATCCGCTTTAAAAGGGCGTAGACGCAATTAGCTCTATGGGTAATGTATAACTATCATTGGATCTGTTGGTAGCATAACGTGGTATCCCATGTGTACGTATAAAGTTAATTATCGCATTAAAGGATAACGAGCTGGTCATATTAAAAAGGCATCGAAAGCTGTCAAAAGCGCTGTCATGCAAAAAAGCCATGCCTAGCTGAACGTCATAAGTTTGCGGCTTCGGGTAAGAATGGAGCAATATTATAAACACATCGTAATACGATATACACAGTAAGACAGTGTTAACGGCAGAAGCATACATGAGTTTTTTGACTTCGTAGGCGAGATGGTAGCCAGCGTATGCGGACTCCTCTTGCGATCTGGAATCAGAAGGTGAGCGTACGTTGGTCCAACCTAAATCACCAGAACTTTACATTTTGTTCTTCCGCTTGAGATTCGTACCGCTTTTTTTTTTTTTGTTACTGATCGTTAGAGGATGAGATCTTAATGAGCCTGGGATATATTAGATATAGTATATGCAAAATCATTGAACTCTAGGTCCTTCGTAGTTTTTCGTTTTTTAACATGCGTCTCCTGTTTCGCTATACCTAATAAAATTTGTCAATATTCACGACTATCATACAGAGCGGATAACGGATTATCAGTCTGGGTGTCTTCCGAAACCTCTCGATGTTTATCATGCATGATTCATCATTAATTTTTCGATCGTTAAGACTCTCCTATCATTTAGACACGTTCCGCACGACGTTAAGTGAGACTAATCAGCTAAGCCGTTTAGTATTAGAAATTCATCACGTTGAACGTTAATGATAATTAATATTTTATCAGTTTGATAACTCCGCATTAGACTCTTGATGATTCTGGATCGCACGAAAGCTGCTCGAGCATTAGTGATCTCGAAACAAGGAAAGAAAGAATAAACCTAAGGTGTGTACGGTATATAACCATGTGACTTGGAGAGTTCATGCTTTTCACATAGTGGATGCAAGAGTGAATCATTTTTATTGCAATCTTGTGCAAATCATCATAGTAGTGCACTCGGCGAAAAATAGATGATTTTCCGAGTACTAAGGTACTTATGCGGCATAAGAGCTTTCGAGATAACAAGAAAATTTATAGGATACAGTCAGAGCGTAGATGAAAGACAGATAGAGAATTATCTAAGTAGCGAATGGCAGTCGCAGAGAGTTCAATATCATATAGTATATCAGTTTGTAGAAGAGTCAGCATATATAGTAATTATAATCGTAGCCATTCCTTGAATCATTAATGTTCTTTTATCTTTCAATATATATGTATATATGAACCTATAGACGTGCACTAAAAAAAAAAAGAACAGGCAATATATCGCTGATAAAATATAATACAATAAGGTACGATATTGTATAAACGCTTGATAAACAAACTATCATGTATTATTTTGTCAAACTTGTATACAGCTTGTAGTAGGAATTACGAATATATTTTCGCCTTATTTCTTTTCGTCGAGTGTTACTATATGATTGTCACTTTGATTTGGCGCGACAGTGATACGCATTGGCATTGTCCGTGATAACTCATAATATATGGACGAAAAATTGTGAGAATATAACGTGACAATAGCACAAGTAATTTAACTAATGTTTTATAGTTTTGTTGTTGTTGTTGTTGTCCGGTGCAATATGGATCCCAAGTGAGAAAAAAATATGACACTTATTGAAAGTGACAGCCAGACGATACCCACGTGATGAGTGACAATGATTATGAATACGTGATTGTGATTTGGCGGTTATACGTATATATGTATATTAATTTAGATATATGTAATGTATTATATCGTGTACTTCGTAAGTGCCGCATACTGTACCTCTGATTGTACGGCTGATTCGGGCTTGATAAGCTATCGTTGGGCGCTCTGTTTACGTTTGGCTTCACTTTGTTGACCTGCTTCGTGGAATTCATCATCGTCATCCCCACGGAGTTCCGATGATTCCTCATGGCTGTAAAAGAGTTCATTTAAGAATGATAATCAGCTGTATGGCTAATCGCGTGATATCGCAAAAGCACACGGGACACTGGGAAATAATGCAAGTACGTTTAATGGGAAATTTCAAAGTGCAGTTAGCGTGTGACGAGCGAAATCGAATGTCTTTGAGAATTCATTTGAATTAGTTCGTACGAGTGCAGCTGCATTGATTTGATAAAATTGGAATAACATAAAATTTGATAAATTTGGAAAATCTTTAAAAACTTAATTATAATTCGAGTAATACCTAAGACTGCCGTTTTGATTTTAATTTTAATGAACCTCGTGGATTTGAAAAAATTAATTAAGAAGTAGGTGTTTTTTTTTTATTATTTAATTGCACGGTGTTTCATCTAACGTTCAGAGTATTATTTTTTGTGACGATCGTTATTATTTTTTTGATATATGCTATTGCGATTATTAAGATCATCTTATTCATACTCCTCCCATGATAACTCATTAGAACTTACCGTTTGGATCGTCTCGTTCGCGACTGATCTCACCTAAAATGCACACAGCAAAATTAGTTTACAAATAATTAAACGTTGTTTGTCCACGGCTAATTCATTAAGCCGTATAATTCATTAAGCTAATTCATTAAGCGGAATAATCAGTCATTGTTGTCACAAGGATTGTGACCTAACTCCCCCCGGTACTGCGCAATGCTTCGTGTATGAACCTACAGCCCCATGCTTACAGGCGCGCATATCTCATCCTAGACATCTTTATATGTGCTAAGAAAACAATAAATATTAATGATACAGGTATGTAGAATCAAATGATTTGACTTTATCGAATTTAAAGGCAGATTTCGAGAACTACAATTATTTCATACCCTGACAATATTTATGAAAATACTTCAAGCTCAAGTGTGCACAAGTTGTACTTTTGAATTCATTTCTAAGGAGACACGGATATACGAATATCGAAAAAAATCATTAAAATGTGTCAATTCCTTTTCTATATACGTGCCACTATTGTGGATGATAACTTATTGTCAATCGAAGCGTGCAACATTAACTTAGAGCTTTACTCCGCAACGGGACAATACTTTTAATTTATACCGTAGGAACGTGCATATACTTCTATCAAGATTAAAAAAGTTATTGGAAGCTCCCAATTTTTTTATTGCTCATACACAAATTCTATTTCGTGGGTACGCGAAAAAATTTCATTACTACATTCCAGAGGTTAATTAAAATTAACTATAGGAATTGTTTCGCGTTTATCATACATGATGGAATTTGATGCAAAAATTCGATGGTAACAAAGTTTGCTTAATTAACTGACGCTTTGAAAACTTACGTATCCTCTCGCTATTCAGAGCACATAATTAAAGCATGCAATGTCGAATTAATATTTAATAATATCAATCATACTACTGTTCCATCATGCAAATGATGCAAATGATAATATTGATGATATCACTACAAATACTACCTCGACAAATCATCATTTGAAAGGATCAATAATTCTGTTTCGTATAATCTCATCAATCTAAATCTAATATCGCAGACGAATGCACTCGTACAAACTAAACTAATTCTCTAATCAATAAGCATAAGCAATATACATAAAAGCTATTAAATTCGAACAAAATATCAAGCGATAATACAAATTCCCAAAGATTCGACTAAAAATTAAAATAAAATTTTGGTGAGATTAGATAAAGTTCTGCAACCACTAAAAAAAAAAACCAATAGCAAAAAAAATACACAATCGTATGCATACCAAACAAAAGAAAAAAGGTTCACCAATCAACGATATCCCTCGATCAAAAATTTTCCAAAAAATTCCTAATACTCAAAAAATGAATTAAATTTTTTCCCCCTAAAATTCCAATAATTCCCTTCACTTTAAATAGCAATAACAGAAAGGGGCGTCCAGCTCGAAGGATATCACCATAGATTGGGCAACCTTAAATCGTTATCATAAATTCAATATGCAATGAATTTGCAGTTCAATCAATATCGCGTTATCGATTATTGATATTAATAATAGGAGAGCAGCTTGCGAGACTGTAGCATGGGTTTAACTGAGGTGTAACTGTACCTCTCACGTGAACCATCTTGGGCAGTTCTGGCGGAGTGAATGTGGGGGGAGGATGGTGGTCGTCTGTAACAAACCACTACACATGTTAGCTACCCTACCTAAGTACCTAAGGCCTAATTACTACTGCATTATTACAACTGATTGACAATCAGTCCGTCACGTTGTCCAATGCAATAGACACCTCTGACACAACCCGACTAACTTAGATTCGCTAGATTAAAAATTTCATTAGCAATTAAATCAATTAAAACGGACCAATCGGAAGCGTCAAACTTTCTCGCAATACATACCCCTGCCATGAGCTGCAGATATTTTAATAAGAATTTTTATTAAAATTATTGGCGATTAGTAGGGAGTGGAAAGGAGTGGGAGCGGAGTGCTGTGGCTATTTGAAAAAGACGGACGCTTCGGTTTGCTCCTGAAGATACTAATTGTAAGTTTACGTCGTTAAAAAATTCTTCCCTGATAACCCCATATAACGGTGTCCTGAATATTTAGAGAGGCTAGACATTGATTAGGTACCCTTTTTTAAAGTTTCATTTTTATCTCTAGCCGCGACGAGCAAAATTGTTTCTGACATCGTGGACGTCAGATTTATATATGCCCTTATTAAAGTTTTAATTTCGTCGTGAAACTTCGCAAGTGCCTGTACCGATTTTATTATTATTTCAACGTCCACGATCCCAGAAACAGCATAACGAGAACTAATTTCAATGTTATTTAAACTATTTTCATAATTCTACGACATGCCTCGTGCATGAGCTACAACTACGCTTGATCGTAAATCCGTAGAAATGGAAAATAATAGCGTCTCGAATTAATGAATTCAATTGGACGAGGTACAGCTGATATTCACTCGGTTGCAAAATTATCTTTGTACCCAGTGCATCGACAAGTATCGAAATTGTCCTTCAGTGATAATCGATATTACCTATTTTCCATTTTTCTATCTAATACGGATATAGTGAGCGCCAATCATGCAAGGCTAATCAACCGTACTAATATACGTATTACTATAATCAACACTCGGTTAATTAATTACCGTGTACAGTATATATATATATATTGCGTTCGAAGAAAAACACACGAGAAACTTGTGCAAAAGCTGAGGAAATTTTTGGTAGAGTGCTAAAAGTGCAATCGAAAATGGTGTAAGAGACTACCGTTTAAGCGAAAAAAAGAAAGGAAGAACAACAAAGATAAAAAGAAACAGTAATATAATCAGCTTGACGTAACACTGATAATAATAACAATGATAACAAAAATAATAATCGTTATACCCGAGAATATATAGCTTCAGACGCGTTATCGCACAATATAATAAATATGTGCCGTGACATTACATAATATACCTTGTCAATTCCATTTTGTACACTTATCAAAAATTACAATTTCCGAATGATTAATGTATCAAGATGATATATTAAAGCTTTATTGGGCTTTTACCGGATATGCAAGACACGTCGTAAAGACCATTGAAGTACAGTAATTGCAAGACTATCATTCATGTCAGTCAATGCGAGCGCAATAAATTTCCGAAAATAAAACTTCGATATGACGTAGCATGAGAACTTACAAAATTTCTTGATTTTTCACAAAAGTGTAATCGTGATCGTAAGGTATACGAAGAAAAGAGCGTATACACTTTTTGCCGTCATTAAGCAAAGGTGAAGCGGAATTCGAATGAAGAACAATAGTAGTTACCGTATATACATATATATAGGCAGGATATATCCTAGTTTAATGATAAGTGTACAAAAAGTTCTGTTCTGTGACGGGCGATACGGTTTTATAATGGATATACAGCGTTGCTCTGTAATTGATGATGGCGCAAGTTCCTACTCTATGAGATTATACAACGTGTCGCGATTCGCAATTTGTACTCGCGAATATTTCCTACGGAATATCGGTAGTACATATTTATAATCAGAAGGTAATTATAGAAGCTTCCCTCCTCGGACTTACTTGAGTACGTGAAGTCTTCACCTACGTAGTTTTCGTAGACGAGAGTTCAGGCAAATAGACACACAGACGGTTAGTTCAAAAAGATTTCACGTATCGTCATTTGTGCGTATTCTGTGTTATATATATATATATATATATATTATGTGCGTATACGTGTCATGGGGATTATATCAGGTGTAGATGTGGCGAGTGGCAAAGAAGGTGAGTATGAGCGTGACGTGTGGGCTAAATGAGATGTAATGAGGACGCAATTTTTTTTTTCGAAATATCTACAGGCATATCGTTCGTTAGGAATTTAGCTATTTTTTTTGTTGCGCTGCTTTTTTTACGTAAAAGCACTAAATACGCGATATTCTTGTTAATTTTTGTATTTTTGATTTTTCGAATTTTCAAAAAAGTACAGGTCGTTTCACTTGATATGGTTCTCGCAGCTGCGTCTGCGAATTCTTTGTCGATGACTGTACTCTCGATTATATCTTTCTTCGCACGTCGAACAGCATGATTAATGTACTAAATATAGTATCTAGGGTGTTACTATTAGATGGAACGATTATGTTAAACATCGATACAAGATTAGTCAGCAATTTTAATACTCAAAACAATCATGTCAGTCCTTCCGAGTAATTTCAATTCGCACCCACAACAATTAAACCATTGAGAACACTTACAAACCTTCATGAGCTACATTCCATACGACAATAATGAAAAATCGAAGTTGCATGATAAATTAACAACACCACATCGATAGGGCGCAAACACTAATGATTTTCTACGTTGGATCCAATTGTATAGCCTAGACAAGTTTTGGTTGTTTAGCACAACATATATAGACTTTTTTTAAATGGTCAATTCAAATTTTGAAAAATCCTGTACACCAGTATGGCATACGACTGACTTTTAGATCAAACGATCATCGTTGTGCTAATCATTCCTATGAGAACACTTTTGTGACTAGAATTGAAAAAAGATGGAAAAAAATTCATTTTCAAAAAATCATCACAGAATTTGAATACAATAGACAAAAAAATATCTAGTCACATCGATAGATAACATCGTTACACATAAGAGTCCAAATATTTTACATCGACCAACCATACTGCACCACTTATGTAATATCGAGAAAAAAAAAACTGTATTGACCAGCGATATTTTAAATTTCGCAGCAATCCCTTCGCAACTCTTAAAGGCTAATATTAACAGGAAGTAATATTTTTTTAAAAATTAGTTAAAGTGAGTAATTCCAAGTGACCATAAATTCACGTTAGTCAATGTTACGAAATAAAAAAACCGACATGTTTGTGTGAAAATGAGTTGATGCGTTATGCGAATGAAAGGAAATTCAATTTCCTCCAACGAATTGACACTTTTAATTCGAAGCGCATGGCAGTCATGAAACATCCTTCGTGACAGTGAATTTTTTATTAATTCGCAGTCACAAATTACGTATACCTGATTCGATGCGCCCGAAGCAAGGCCAATTCAATGAGAGGTATTTAGTGTGAGGAATGAGGGGCCCGAATTAACAGAATTACTCATTGAAAAGGAAAATACATTGGGAAAAGCACGTGACACAATTCTACTCTCGGGAAATACGTACTTGCTCTTCCAACCATCTGAACGGCTCGCACGCCTTTCCGGAATGTGGCCACTGCCCGAAGGGAGAGAAGAGCTGTTAGTCTTCACATCAAAATAATGTCAACCTAAATGCAGGGTGTGTGGGGGGGTGGATTTAACATGGGGTAGGTCTAGGTATGTAATCTCGATCAATGCATCTTGGGTAATATAATAAATTGTATATACATTTTATAACAATATAAACAAATAAACCAGACGCGTAAGATAAGACGTGGGACAGCACAAAAAATAAAAAAATTTTCTTTCACATTTTGAAAATTAGATATCAAGTGAATACCTACTGTTAATAACTGTTAGATTTGCTTCAAGTTATTTCAACGTTGTAAAAGTTGACAAAAGGATGTAAAATAAGGCTCGTTTGATTAGTTGAATTATTTATTAAAAAAAAAAAATGATTCCTGATTTAAGAAGTATCCAAAAATTTTCGTCAATTACACCATGAGGATTGATCGAGAAACCTTGTAAGCGGGGACATTGACATTACCAACATAATACAGGTCACAATCAATTTTTTCGGGTCACCAACAAATGACGTAACAGTAAAGACATTCTTCGCTTATAATTCCGTCGTTACACGATTCGAAACCTGATGATGCTGAAGTAGAGCGCAGAAGATATTATGACGATACGGGGTGATATTGCGATAGTGTAGTATAAGTGTAGGTGAATATCAAGATTGGCATGTAACAGTGTATACATGAGGTACAAGAGGGATGAAAGTAAATGGAAAAAAAAAGAGAAACGATACACGTGTACATTCTCTATTAGAAAACAGGATAAACCCTGGGCATCGAAAATTTATCATTCAATCTTTTACTAGCGATAACACTCTGCACATGTCATTTGACAACCGACAGGCAGGATAACGAATGAACAGATCTATATGTCACGTCTACAGCACTCAAGGTTGTGTATCAACAACGTTTCACGACACTTCCGGTTAAAGTTGGCTTCTTCATTGAAAAATCATTGATTGTCGTGAAATTTCGGCTTCTCGAGAATCCTTCATGTTCCTGGTTAGCAGGTAGGGAAACCAACTCGCCATATAATCCGTTATCACGCAACGGTACACAGTAAGATTGATTCCCTTGTAATGTAGCTTGAGAAAATCAATAAAATCAGTCAAGATAAACTGATCACTGTCAACTTTGTAACTCGGGAAAAATTCAACTTCATTTGATATTTTCATATCTTACAGGGATGCAGGTTTATCGAGTTCATTTCGAAGTGACGCGTTGATCTTGACTGGACCAGCTTCTTACAGCATGTAACGGGTATGTCAATGCTCTAATTAATGTAGGCCCAGCCATGTAACGTCTTGAAAAGTTTGCAGCAACGTTATGCGCCTTCCTCTTGCGTGTGTTTATGGTTAAGTCAACTGGTCAATGAAAAAAACGTGAAGTAAGCAACACTGAAACGACAACGACGTCAACTTGGTTAATGTAAGCCTGTGCCATTTTAAATTTGACAACCTTAATATACTTTAGGTTATATCTTAACAGCCAGAGCACATAGAATACGATCAGACAACGTGCTTCTTTTTGCCAATTTTACAAATGCATGTCTCTGGACGATAGAAGGAATTAAGTATTTTCTTTCATTTCTGTGGTCGAGAGCCAGTTTAGAAGGTAAGGAGAATTAGTGGTGCCTTGATACACACTGTTCACGGCTTACAGTTAGTAGTACGTGTTAACAATTTTCACACGTCGCTTGGTCTTGTTCTATATGTAATCGCGTAAAGCAAACGCCATGAGATTGCTAAAGATAATCTATATGTAATAACAAGATATAACATACTAAAAAAAAAAAAATATTCAGCTCTAACTAAAGCTCAGTGATTAAAAGCTCGAATCTTAAAGCTCGTACAGGTAAAACAACGATGTCTCGTGGGAACATTGAAAAAAGTTGAACAAGGCCACAGCTCCTGTCCGAGTAAGTAGTTCACAAAGTATAGATTAAAAAAAGAAAATTCCAAAAATACATAATATTACTGTAGGATATCCTGCGGAAAATAGCACATATTCCACAATGAAACACGAGTTTGAATTATTCAAAATTGAAAAAAAAAAAAATTTTCTAGTATCTATATCTGTGTATACACATAATATAAAGACGTCAAAAGAAATCCAATACTCGGCATTATTTCGGCGGGAATGCCGTTCCATTTTCAATTGGTAATCCTTCGTACGTGCGGTAAAGAGAGAGAGAGAGAGAGATAGAGAAACAAAAAAAACACTACTAACTCCGACAATATATCCTGTCAGAATAAAATAGGCATCGAATCCCGTGAGATTATAAAGCTACCGACATCGATCCCAGGTATAGTAACAAGCTCAGCGAATTCTCATTGTTTCCTTCTCGAAGCGTCAACCATTCTATTCCGACAGGTTCTTGTGGAAAACGTTAATGGTCCGGAATACGTATAGGAATTGGAAAAGCGGAACGTGGAACGTGGAACGTGGAACAAGGCATACCGTCAAGGTAACTGTGGTAGGCAGAATTTCCCTTCACCATGCCAGTCTGCATCATCATCATCCCCACATCTGCAAAAAGCCAGTGGTCAACCAGACACGGGTTTAAGTATTTTAAGTACATAACACCTATCTACTTACATTCAAGTAAATTACAAGAGACACAGACAATATTCACATTAGCGTATCTCGACCGACAATGTATTCGTGAATTCGTATGAATCAATTTAATATATCGATATTAAGTTGTTAGCGCTGAAATATGAGTAAATTTATGATATACTGAGGTACGTACAAATTCGACAATTTTCATTTATATTATTACTATTGTCATCGCATTACAACTCTACGTGACTATCGACATCGTCATACGTGATGTATATCCTGTATCGTTATACGAGATTTAATATAGAAATACTATAAATTCGATGTTTCGATTAGTCACACTTTATCTTTTAAATATCGCTAAGAAGGTCGTGATCAGATCTGTTTCACTATTTTAATAGAATCACCTTGACGCTGGCTTGACACGCTTTCTGAAACATCGCCGCAGACATATATATATGTATATATATCTACGTCATTCGAGAGTTCGATTACGTCATTACGCTAATGGACTCTCAAAAAATATAGCGATAAATTCAATGATTTATTTTAAAAATTATAAATCGAATCGATCATCCCCAATATAGAGTAGCCGAATTCTTTGATTGCCCAGGGTTTAATGCATAACCTTCACGTAGGAACAGTCGTCCTGATAGGAGATAGGGAGAAGAAAAAAGACTGTCGTGTAAAATTGTCTTGTGTTATGTTTAAGTCACCGTGTGAGTCAAAGAATTATTATTTGCCCATTAAATACTTATAACCTATTACTATTATATCCGAACGATTATATTTCATCTCCCATTTGCTCGCTACGAGATGGATTTTTTTTTTAATTAAAAAAAAATCTTTTTTCTTCACATAGACGAGATCAAAGATTATAAATTATAACGTATCTATTACTTGGCCGTATGCGACGTATATCGATGCACATGGAATGTTCCAGAACCTGGAGCACTTATCGAAAACTGAATCGTCAAGGTACCTTGCGATCAATCGTAATTTTCATCAATGACAGCTGGCACGCTGAAAATTGTACGATCGATAAAATAAAAGTGTGCGATGACTGAATACGGGGGAACGACCCAACCCGGAGCTAGTTATATGCAAGACGGACGAAAGAGAGAGGGGGGGGGGGGGGCACATACTAGAAGTGCAGGCTAGTTTCGTATATTCGGTCAGGTGATCATGCGCCAGCTGATTAAACTATCAGGGAACATGTCACATGTGTTTCTTGTAATATTTCATTTTTCACGTGTGACCATTAGGTATCTCGGTCCTTGGAGATTCTACAGTGACAACCACGCCAAGAGGGAAACGATATATCTATATTGCATAAAATATCATGACAATATTGCGTTACGATAAAGGGACAATTCCTAAGATGCACATCTAAACATCATTTATCACAGTTTCTTATATCGATAAAAAGAATAAGAAAAAAATATATATATATTTTAATCCTCACAGTGAACACACATTATGTCATATGATTCCCACAAGTATTACACGCGGTAGAAATTTTTTTTTTTCTTTTTTTTTTCGTGAAAAATGTAACATTACCCAATTCAACATTGCAAACGTCATAAAGTGTTTACATAATACAAGGGGGGTCGGGGTGAACGGGCGGGTTCGTTAAAAATGCAATTTTCACCATCGCCTCGACGAATGCATAGAAACTTTAAGGAAACAAAAATTCTCAGAGCCAAGTAAAGGGACAAACAAAGACCGTGAGAGAATCGAAGAGAGTACCAGAGAGATAGTGAGAGAGATATATATATGTGTATATATGTAGAAAGACAGCAATAGAAAGAGACAGAAGAAATCAAAAGTAAAATCCAGTATACAAAGACATTTCAATAAACAAGGGTTATAGTACAGCAGACGGTGATTATTATCGTATATGTATATATATATATATATATATATCGTATGTGTATATACTATATATATATATATAGTAAACGTAAAGACAAAGGCGCAAGTTAAGGGTGAAGAAAGACATAGTAATCAAAGTAAAGTTCAAAGACGAGATATAGTAAAGTTTTTGAGAGTAAGCGAACGAGCGTTTATAGAGACGTTACCTAAGTCCCGGCCCCAGGAACGCTGCTGTTGCCCCACTAGATCATATATCACAATAGCATTGGTCACAACCATGTAATACTTTGTCATCGCGTTATTACTGATAACGGCTCTCGGCGTAACGAGGACAGGAAACAGAATGAATAAAGTATCGGAATAAAAGAACCAGCGAGAGATTTTTGGCGTTGGTCGAATATCCGAAATACGTTGAAGAAATTCGTTGCGAGTCACATGAGACTTACTTGGGTAGTGTCTGTGTATGACGTCGAAGGAAGAAAAAAAAAAAATGAAAAAAAAAATAAATAAATAACTGCCATCCTCTTAGCCAAATACCTTCCCGTCATCTATTCGCCCCATCGAGGCTCCAATCAGACTCCTGTGCTATATTCGCCAAAAGGTCCCGTCGACGCGACTCCGGACGTTCTTGTCTGCGTATGGGGACGCATTTGAAAATACGTCATGTGACTCACAAAGTGTGTATCATCGCGTATACGCGGCCGATTACGGTTTATTCTTAAGGGATGATCAGAGACTTGTTATTAATAGAGATCTCAATGATAGACGGGCTATACGTTATCGTACAGTATAGCATATAGTATATGGTAGATATAGAGAGAGAGAGACAGAGAGAGCTTTACGAAATTCTGAATGGAACGACTTACAGTTTTTGCACTTGCATTTCTTGATTAACGTTTCGTCCTTTATGTCCTCGTGGCATGCCTTGCAGTAGAACCATGCACTGTAATAGAGTATAATTATCATTATTTTTTTGTGAATTATGAGAGGCGGAGATTAAAAAATTTTTAATGATTAAAAAAAAATTATTTTTCTTGGCTATCGATCGCTCGTCGTTATAATCATCACGTACCGCTTCACCTCGTCGGCTGATTGAGCAATGAAGAATCCCTGAGTGTTAGCAGCGATCTTGGCGCCTCGCGGATTGATCGAGATCTTGCTGTCGCCACCTCCCTCGCCTTTGATCTCGATTGCCAGCAGCAGAAGCTTCAGTTTCGTGAAGCATAACCTACGACGAGAATGTGTATAATATCCGGTTGCTTTGTCAAAATATTTAATCGATGGAGAATAGTCAAAGGTATATGTGGCTATACAAAATATAAGTGTGTGTATGAGACTCGATTGATTTATGACGTTTTATGTGATTTAGGGGTTGCTTTTGACTATTTGCCATTAGTTTTTTTGTAAGTAAATTAAAAGCTGTTACGGTTAGGATTAACGAAAATGACATCTAATTTCGCGGCTTTTTTTTTATAATTTGCACTACACACTATAGATAGTGAAATTTCATTATAAATAATCAAACACTGTGCCAATTATGCATCTGTCAATTAATCGGATTTTTCGAAATTTCACTATCGAAATTGCAAAAGCTCGCAGGGACGGGGATTAATCGCAAACACAGAGCATTCTTTTAACGATATAATATTGAAATTTAATTAATTATTCATAATCACATTTAATTAGACATACAAGTCACTGTTGACGAAACGTAAAATAACATTGATTGATTATCTTTTTATGCTCTGCATTCGTTATAGTACAGCTGTACAACATATAAACATCGAACGTGTAGCATGACACCGAGAATCAATGACTTCTAATATATATTTTTTTTTTTTCTTTCAGTAACCACCTTCCTTGTCAGTCTGACGTTCAATCGAGTATATTGATTAATGATTTTCAGTGACGTGCTGCACCTTTAAAATTATAACGAAACATCGTAAATTCGTACGCATCCAAGTAGATCTACCGTAAGTACCTGGAGATAGGCGATCAAGCAGGCAAACGCTAATAAACGTTCTTTCTAATGTAATTAACCGATATCATGCTAAAAAAGAGAATGTCTAATGCGCTTTATCAATCTATAACAATCTAATCCGCACTCTATTCAGATAACTAATTAAAAAATTACCAAATGGCATTTTCATATTTACTTCGGTTCAAATAACCAGTGGACTATATTACCATATGCATATCAATATCTACGTATAAATAAATGTAAATTCGAATATGTGTATCTGCATAGTATATATAATGTGATCTAATAAATAATCTAAGGTCTAAGAGGGGGCGCACCTTAGATTACATGTATATGTATACTCCCACACACGCAAACTAAAAGAAGCGTTGATCCAAGAAGTGAAAGGAAAAAAAAAAATCTGAAAGACAAACCTTCAAACGAAACGCAATGATCCGTAAATGTATTTTGTAGAAGAAAAAATAATAACAATTCGCTTTGAAAAGTGTCGTTTATATATTTATAAAAATAATTGCAGAGTGCGCTGAAATACGTGTTTAATTTCGTGGGCGTTGCTGGTTGTGTGTTCGATGTGCAATTAACCGATTAATCGTTGTACTTGCAGTAAACATAAATTTTGGAAATTCTCATATCGCATAATCAGTTGTGCTTTAGAATAAATGTTTTTGTGACAATGTAATGTATGAAATTGTATAGCTCTGCGAAATTGTTTAATCCATACAGCGACTCGTCGCGTGTTATAACTTTTGTCGTTCATTTAAAATGATTACGTCACATTGAATGAGCAACAGGCATGCGTGTACAAAAGTCTCAACGTTGTTAAGAAGATTAGAGTGCTACGTCTAAGAGGTAACCACACCATAACAATGGGACGGGTACACGGGACAAGATATGTAATACGACTTTGCGTAACTGTACAAAATTCAAAATGCAGCTTTACAGTACTTGACGTTCGCAAAACAAAAGAAAAATCAAATGCACATTTGCCATACGTAAATAGGGGATTTTCAACATGCGTTTCTTGCATCTCGTTAAACGCGCACGATTAAATTTAATATGCAGAATGCAGAATAGTGAATACGTCGAAAAATAATTGCGAGACTGTATTAAATGTCTCTCGATTGAAGTTCGCGTAAAATCGAGGAGATCAGCTTTTTTTTTTTACTTGCGTATATTTAATTTCGAGCAAAATTGTAAACCATCGTGATTAATAAAGTTCGACGGATATTTTAGGAAATGCGGCAAAATTAGCGATTATCAGCATAATGACTCATTGGCTCAAAATTCAAAAGTCACGCAACCGACGTTCAATTAATCCCCAAAGAAACTTTGTCCGCAATGAAATCGCGTGACGTGTGCTCAGTACAGTAAAAACATAGCAGCGTGCCCGTTTAATTAGTCAAATGTCAAAATACTTACTGATCACGCTGCAGTTCGTAACATTAAAAAAAAAATAATAATAAATCCATAAAATGTGCTCGAAAAAGACTCTGCATTTGCTTTGACGTAAAAAAGAAAGAAAAAACGTACGCGCCCATAAGAGATGCAAAAATTGTCATAGATTGTACAAAATTCAAACGTGATCAAAGAGATACTCAACGGGAACGTCTACGCGAAAAAGAAGAGAGAGAGAGAGAAAAAAACAGTCCAATAAAACTTGGCAATAAAATTCGTACTCTCCGAGGGAGGGGGCGTGGGGGGGCATACGAACAATGATACATACAATCATTAAAAATATATATATAGTAGAAACGTATGCATTTGTATGTGATATATATTAAAAAAAAAAAAAAGAAAAAAAACCCAAACAAAAAAGACAGGACAAAAAATATCTCAATAAAAGTTTGCATGTGTGGCAGTCGTGGCAGCGAGAACTTACTCGCTGGCTTGGGGAAAAGTCATCCCGGTAAAGGACGGGGAGAGGGTTTCCGTGTACATCTCGCAGCCCGTGCCCTGCAGGTAATCATTCTGCCACGCTTGAGTGTCCGGCGACTGAAACACCAACCAACCAGCTCCACGTCATGAAATCATGAAACCTTCAAGAGCCTTCCATTGACAAGAATATTCCGCCACGAGAAGTACAACGACTCGTCACATATCCCAGTAAACGAGCGAAACAACTTCTCGTGACTGGAGGAAAAAAAAAAAATAAGAAAAAAACATTACTAAACCGGATGTCATCGGAGACATCGCATGAAAGTAATGAAGAATATATACCGGTACGGTACTAATAAAATTACGAGATCTTTAAAAATCTTCACAAGATTAAATTAACACTTTGATCAGCCCTTATACCTCTAGATGGTACATGATGAAAATAGTAAAAAAAAAAAAAAAATGCACGTTCTTCATAAACGCATGCGCTCCTACGCAATTAGATAAGACATAATCGCGTAATCAGAAAATTCCTGGAAATAGATTGAGTCATTCGGACAAACGGGATATACCTCTATGGGAGCTATGGGATATACATGGTGGAGGTGTATGCTTAAGAGTAATTCGCTTATGGTAAATGATAACGACTGGAAGAGCAGAGGCCAGGAGTGGCAGCAGACGCGATCGACCGTCTTCGATGTTCCTAGCTAATAAAAGCTATTCCTGATAATCGAACTCATCTCGACCACGTTTGGTCATTTTCTGGTTATCGATCGCGGTTCGCGTTAGAGCGATAAGCGATACGGCAAGAACCTTGAGTTACCGAGCGGAAGTCAGCAGACCCTAAAGCGATCTCATTCTTGAGAGAAGCTTGACCCGAACCCCCTAAAAAAATGGTTAAGCACGTCCCTTCGAACGAAACTACCCTATTTTGCCTTTTATCCGTCCAAAGGACCATCGAGCGAAAAGTGCTTCCGATTGACGTGTCTTCGTCGAACGGATGAGCGCGGTGACAATAATTGCGAACGTGAATACACGACGTTACTCAAGCGATGACGGGTGGTTTACATTGATTAGGTGTAGCACAGATACGGTTTATACATGTTGACACGTTTATAGGGTTCATAGCGGAGTGGAGCGTAGTGAGAGACATAGGCGAGGCGAAGCTTCATCCCTTGCTTTTTTTTTCTTATTGATGTCCGATTCAAGAGACTGACCAACCCCTTGAGGGATGCATGGATATCTTTGGTCTGCGTGGATGGAGACGTCCTTTTTTTTCTTTCGAAAAAAATTACAGGACTCTTTGTCCTTGTGGAGGGTTGTAAAAATTTTTTTATTTCCAAAACAATTCGAGCATTGTGTTTTATCGGAATACCGTGGATTCTTGTACTTAGGGGATTGTTTCGAGAGATTCCTTTAGCTTGTTTTTCACAAACGCGGGTCGTTGTGCGATATAATTACAAAGGTGAATCAAGAATTTGAACGAAAATCGTATATTTTTTTTTTTCAGTCCGATCGTAATAATCATTCGTTTACACACGTGGTAGGAAGTCGTTAGCAAAATACCCCTTAGAAAAAATTTCTTTGAACAAGACGTTTTAATTGCAGCCACATATAAATGACCGCGAGACAAACACGTATTCAAAAGTCCAATTGTGAATTTGTACATCCAGAGCCGTACAACCCTTCCTCATTAGAAAGCCGCACCGTCCTGTATAGGGCATTGAGCAATTTACAAAGGATGCAAAGAGAAGGTGCATGTAATTACAATGCTTCTCTGGTATCAAGAGAGAAAAAATAATTTCGTCCACACGACCAAGGGTGTCGTGTGGTCCTTGGAAAAAAAAAAATTTCAATAGAATCCTAGAAAATTTCTTTACCGACTTAATTATTATACGCAAACGGCTCGCGAAAAATCATTAACATCCTACACCAATTATATATAAGATATCGTCTGGTCGTGTCTCTTGAATCAGAACTGATTTTGCTGGAGGACTTTATTGGTCATGGACCGACTTACTCAGTAGCTTTGGCAAAAGGCATTCCAATGAAGGTAGGGCTCAGTGTCTCGGTGTACATCTCCATTCCGGTTCCACGTAGATAGTCATTCTGCCAAGCCTGTATATCGGGCGACTGGTTCCAATCAACCAACCATTTCTAAATGACGTGCGTACATATGCATGTACAGCTGACGTCCACAGTGAAGCGACATATAGTATGAGAATGAAAAAAAAAAATACATTGCCGATCTAACAGGTTGAAAAAGTACGATAAGGAAACGCTTATTATTAAATACGCGGTATTTAAGTAATATAATAAAAATTTTACAAATTTCTGATCTTGCTTTGCGCATCACTGTGGACCTTTTCGACAAGACCTGACGGCACGATGATGACACATGCATACATAGTACATGACTGGAGGACGATTTTACTGACCGTCTTGAAGGACCGCATGGCGAAGAGATTGGCCATCATTGTACTGAATCCTGGGGCTAAGCAGGACTGAGCGATGAAGCCCAACTTGAGTTCAGCGAGACAGATGACGTCATCGCCCTGCTTCCAGTCCCAAGATGGAATGTTTAGTAAGTAGGCCTGAAAAATGATTAAAGGGTGTCAAATTTAAATTAAATAATCTTTACTGATTGGTCCATGCGCTCAAACTAAAAATTTGTAATTTGATAAATTTTCTTCGTTTACCTTATTGTGATATTGCATTAATTGGATAATGACGCGGATGTCGTCAGAGTAGTTCTTGATGGAGATGACACGCATGATGTTGGCCGCGTCCTCTGCGTCAGGATCCTGGCAATATTTGTTCGCCAGGACCAAGCACGCGTCCGCTTCGTGCACCTAAAAAATTGGTCAAATATTAGTTTTTTTTTTTGTTTGATCGCCCATCCTGGATTATGGATTTGTGTGATAGAATTCGTGGAGTCTCGAATGAAATATTTTATACGATTTTGTATTGACGATCTTTCCGTAAATTGTTCTCACTCGTGAGTTCTTGAACTTTTTATTGGAACTGCAATTCAAAAATTTTACGACTGACCAGGTTGAGCCAAAAAACCGTATCGAATCGAAGTACCGCGATTTTTTATTTTTTATTTTTAATATCGTCAATAAACTGTCAAATCGATGAATAGGCCCAACGTCATTGAATTTCTCACGTACAAATGAATAAGATAGAAACTTATATACTACGTGCAGAATCTTCAGATAAGATATCCGTTTAACAAAGCTAATTTCATCATTGACTCAGATAACGAGGAATGATTTCAGGATCAAAATCGTAATACTCTATTATCTCCTGTCTGATACAATGCATTGATCAAGAACAACCCGTCCCATCCAATCCTGATATCGTTCCACTATCCATATCAAAAAGATGTATTACCAACAACCAAATATATCCCATGCTTGGAATTTCGAATGATACTAATCACATCTTACAACTTTCGCATAGACTATAAGTAATAGAGTAATAACTAATGAGTATAGAACGTAAAGTAAAAGGCGCCTTACGGGCTCTAAGAACGTGCACAAAATTAATGACTCGAATGAAATCGAGAAAGTAGCTCAATATTTCATTCGTAACTAGCATACAGAAAACGGTGGGACCTAAGTCTAAAGTTGGTATAAAAAAAAAACATCATCTATCGTTTCCACATATACTAATTACAAAGTGTGATAATTGGAAGGTAAACAAGTCTAAAGAATTCTAATATAAATATATATATATATATATATGAGCATTGAATATAATTCTATATACAAAGTCAATGATGCGCAGCCCGTTCTATTTATATAATAAATATTATACTATCTATAATACATCCAACACATGCCCATGTCTACGTAATGGCTAATGTAAAAACGAGTGATTTATTTTTTTTTTCTCGAAAAAGACAATAAGTGAGCATGTATCGTTGTGTCTCTCAATCGCAGGGAATTAAAAAAATTATGCTTTTCTATGCTAATCGCTACGTCGCTAAAATGGCCGTGAACATTAGGCTTCAAAAACACGGACACTTACCCACCTGGGTCATCAGCAGGCATGGGTCTATCCGGATGTGACATAGCCCTTAATAGGTTTTTTTTTTTTTTTTTTTCGTGTGACGTATATGTATGTTTAGTGTAACGAGATTGTAAAAATTGTTGACAGACGTTGCGTAACAATATAGTAACGAACGTACATAAAATCGACTGGTAAGACTACGAATCGATAATACGAGATCGATACACACATGAATACGTTTAATGATCACAATGGCCAATCTCGACGGTCGTCTCGATCAATGTTGCCGATCGTTCCTGTCTCGCGAGAGTTAATGACGATCGTGGACAACGTGGCGGGAATTGACGACGGCAACAGGGGAGAAGAGTGTTAAAAGTGAACGGCAGGGTCAGTTGTGCCCCTAGTATACGGCAGTTAAAGTCAAGACGACGAAACGCAACCTAAGGAGGATTAACGGGAGGACTTTTATATATAGAGGGTACAAACAGGCAACAACCATGTCTTGGAAACAACAGCATTATCATCGACGCAACGTCACTTCCGAGTCTCAACGCATCATCGTGAGCAGCAGCCATGACATAATAGTATATCTTGCTCGTGTGCAAATAGGATGGCATCGTTGTTTGATTAAAAGAAAAATTTTTTTATCCAAAAATTTTCCAACTCATCGAAATCTTCGATTTTTCGAAATCGAAAATTAAAGCCATACACACGTATACTGTGAAGTACAAAAAAAGTGAAGCTTAAAAAAAAAATACAATGCTCGACTTGTATATCCGATCCAAGTACTAAATAGAATTACGCGCGATCGAGTTGAAGATAATCGAAGAAGAAACAAAGAGATCTATTATATCCAGCATGTATCACGGATTCACGTAATGGAAGTTGCTGCGAGGGTCTGAAGAAAGTGTATTACGACACATCTCGACGTGTATAATATAATAGAGGAAGGGTATCAGAAGTTATATAGGATAACACAAACAGTCGTCATAGTATCCAAAATGTTAGTGTGCTTTCTGAGAGTGTCAATCTAATGGGGAACTCACCTTGACCCGCTGGAGGTCAATGGGGTTCATGATGGTCCCCTGAAAGAACTCCACGGTCGTGAAGTGCCGCTTGAATAGTCCTTCCAGCTCAAGATCCGGTGGCTTCCTATTCGGCCAATCCGACAAACCATACGTTTTATAGTAACATTCACGTCTAATGGTAGCGACTGTCCTTCTTCTTTTAAAATTTACATAATCATAATAATACGTGTATATATATATATATAAACGTACATAACGAAATAGACAAATGATTTATCGTAGGAATATATGTATCTAACAGCAGAAGTAAAGCGTACGACGCTTTTTCCAGTCTCCCGTAAAACAGTACAGTACAAAGTATAGTGATATAAAAAAATAATTATCTACTGCACGCTGAATCCGGCCCCAATAGCTCAATACAGCATACCATGCAGTCGCAGGCAGTTGCTTCTACGATGCTTGCTTGCCTCTTGCCACGTCACTTTGTATTTGCAGGGATATCAAAGTGGCACTTTACTGAGGTCCACGCGAGTCTAAGACCCTTTCGATAAAGGGTCTCCATCCGTGAGAATGAAATTGTCGCCCTGGGCGCACGATGCCAATGGGGCAAAATGGGAAAGAACGAAAATACGTTTTTGCAAGGGTCGCTTCGATAATAACGCGAAGGAAGTCGTGACTGAATTGGCTAAAGGTATGTTCACAGGACGCAGCAACAGGCAACGTCACTTTGCATGTAATCTATTGATAATGAGCATAATATTTAAAAAAATATATCAAAATTATATTATCAATATGCTGTCTAGTAATCGTAAGATGTAATTGTATAACGATAAAACAGAGGAATAAAACGAGTCGATCGATCAATCAAGTCGTTGGACCCAGGTGTAAAACTGTAAGGAACCTAAAACTGTTGAGTGAAGAAGCGCATGGTGTTGAGGAAGACGGTTGCTAGGGAAAAGGGTGAGTGTGGGGATGAGAGGGACGATGAACAGGGTATATGGCAAAATTAGTGAGTGGATTCGTATGTTGCTAGGGTGGTGGGAGAAGGGGGAGAGGGGTACCTTGACGCGTTCCAAATCCACAGCATTCATCATGGTTCCCTGAAAAAACTCCACGGTCGTGTAATGCCTCTTCAGGAGACCCTCCAATTCGAGATCCGGTTCCTTCCTGGAAACACAGGCCGCCTCCTTATGAATAGAGTGACCGTAGGTCCCGATTTTCTGTCGGGACATTCTGATAAGATACGTATATTTCAATGAATGTCAATAGCGGGGGGGATCTTTTTTTTTTCCTCTGGTCAATGAGAAACTGCGTACCGATGAAAATCGTACGGATCCATAGATCGAAAGTCTGCTCCAAAAATATCCCATTTTTTTTTTCGAAATTCTGTAGTTGGCTACATTCGTTGTTCCCGTGCATCTTGAAACGCCATACTTACCCCTTTGGCACTGTGTGGGAAAAGTACATTAGAGGAACAAGGAACAATTTACTTCGTACGCTCCTGAAAGGAATCGTTAGTACGGTACTAGGCGTAAATTCCTCATTAATTGATTAAACGGCTTAATCCGACGTGTGAAAAAATCAAGTCCTCAAGGAAGAGAATAATTATTTTTTTTTCGCTTAAAATTTCCTTATCAGATAAGCGACTGTCGTCGCGACGACGATGCCGAACTATAACACAATGAAGTCTGACGAAACATTTTCAAGTAACGCTTGCATGAATTTATTTTTGTGAAATAATTTTTTTGTAAAAAAATTTTTTTTTAATCACCAAGAAATTGTTTCGTCCGACCAAAGTCATAATTAATTTCATACCTATGTAAGAAGACAACCTCTACGTCGACATCCTCGCGATCCTCGTGCAAGAAATCCTTGAGGAAGTGCGAGACAGACTCGTAGGTGATGTGGCCGCACACAACAATGTGTCTGCCAACACAACGCACATGTTAGACACAATCACAGAATGATAATACAAATTTTCGTTGACTAAGAGACAAAATGATAATAATTGAAAGAAAAAGAAAAACAATCAAACTAACACGTGTACTACATTGATATCAACCAGCTAACAACTCTATTAGCCGCTTTTCGTTACCAGACAAAATTATCGTTCTGTTTTTAATTCGTTATTCAAAGTACAGGAGAAAGAAATGGAAAAAAGAAAATAGTAGACAGAAACATACACAATTATCTCGGGACATCAATACATTTTTAGTACCAGTTTAGTCTGCTGCCACAAAATAAAAATTAAAGTTACCGAACACGTCCTGGAGACGCTCTTGTTGTCTCTCCTACGATTTGTCTGACTTAAGTCGCTCAAAAGTCGCGCAACTCAAAGATCCGTGATAAAGGTAAAATTTCATTTAATTATTATCATTAAACAAGCGGGCAAATATACTTCGACCCGTATAACACATACCCGAGCATACGCGATTGTTATCTTTGAGTTGAGATACCATTGAAAATTTCTTGCAAGAACGAGCTACCGACTGATAACGGCATATACATATATATGTATACAAATATAATTGTTTCAATAAAATATAACACGGGAATTAAAATCAACGTCTAGACTTACCAGAAATCATATAGGGATACAATAAAGTCTAAGTAACCGACTAAAGTTCGACTATACGTTGTATATTACGTATCTCTATGTACAAGATATGACTATATAATATAATAAATCAATTAATATAGATTATATACGTGAGTGCAGGCTCGTTCGTATGAAGATTTTTGCAAAAAGTCAAGCAAAAGTTTTATCTATGTGCCTATAGAGCTACGTGTGTAGATATAACGTAATGTTATCTAGTGAATTAATAGATATATAAAAACAATATGGTGCCTAAGTGAAAAAACTATAGTAGAGAATATATACAGAAAAAAGATATATATTAATATATATATATCGTCGCTATAGTCAGTTCATGCTGTCTCCTACTACTCATGCGATCTCGTTGAGAATTCAGTAGATATCAATTATAACTTCACACAGCCCTTTGTTCTCGTCACTCCTTTTTTCTTCCAATTCTCTATCAACGTTCATGGACACGGCTGGCGATAGAAACGGCTTGATTCATAAGACTCAATGTTTAACTAACGAGCTACTGAATTCACGACGAGAGGCGCTGATCAATATAATCCCTACTATCGAATTTTCAGTGTACTACACAGGGCGATTGTATCGTGTGGATGTTAGGAGAAGAGTACTAGATATGCTTGTTTGCCCAGGAGATGGAGTGCTAGATCGACAGAAGACTCAACGAAAACGTGTTGGCGGCAGAGAGAGAGAGAGAAAAAAAAGCAAGAAAAAGAAAAGAAATCGTGATACGCCCTTTTGTCCCAGAAATTGTATTGATGGAGAAAAAGAAAAATAATTTTTTTTTCTATTCATTTAATCTTACTTTGCCCGATCGAATATACACGCGGGATCGATTACTTGATCGAGACGAGATCAACGACGTAAGATACAAGCGCGACACGTGCAACTTGTAGACGAAAAAAAAAAATATGAAAATAAAAAAATGACTCAACTTTCTAGAAAAGCATTGACTGAACGATTTGAAAATTTCGGATTCCATATTCCGGAGTAATTTCGTGATCACATTTTTTTTTCACGTACATGTGCGTTAATGCATAAAAAACTTATATGAATTTAGATACGTCTGATACTGTATAATATACCAATTAGTCATTGCGTTTTACTGATCTTTGTTTTTGATAATAATAATAATAGAATCGTGTACAGAAAATCCTGTTGCATATCTGGTGCACGCTGAACGAAGCAGCATTGTATAGATTTGTATTATGCAGGGATTTAAAGTGTAACCGATGGGATCGTGTAGTGGGTAATTACGTGGAATTATTAATTGTCGTGTTGAACCGATGTCTGAATGTGTTTTAATGAGTGTCGTTCACGAGTTCTTGAATTAAAGTTCGATGCGCACCTGTGTAACTGCAGTATTTAACGTAATATCACAGCCACATTTCCACTAATGACAGCTGATTCAAAAATGAGCTCCCTTCCCTAACTAATAATTCACTTCGGCTCACTGATGATATTAAACCAGAACCTGAATCTATGCATAATACCGTATATGACCTACGTTGGAGGTTCAAGGTACGGACACGTAAACGATTATTATGCTGACTAAAACATCAAGGTTATTACACTGAAGTGGTACAACAGTAGGTTATTTGCATTCAGTGTCGGAAATGCAGGGAAAACATGCGAGGAAATGACTCGTTGCACTTTAAGAGAAATACAGCTCTTAAGAGATCCCCCTCGAATCGCGTGATAGCCTTAATGAGAAAGACCAAAGAGAAACATGAAAAATCGATCACCAATAACCACATATGACAAGAAAAAAAAAAGTTATCACGTCAATTATCATTATCCACGAAAAAAATACGAGAGCGGACAAAAATCAATAAAGTTTCGGTCCACGTAGCGGATAGTTTGTATCGATCCTACAAATTTCGCCCTTCTCGTAATGTACGTGAAAAGCAGCGTTACGTAACATATTTTATTAAAAATCACAAAAGCCACAAATATCACCGTGGTTAGACATAAAAACACCTTTGTTAAAATCGCCGTTCCCAATGGTTAATCGTTATTGCAGATAATTGCCATTAAAGCCGTATTTGTCCCAAGTGCGGTCAATGTGAACAAACAAGCTAAACACCAGTTGCTGGGTGTGGTAGGTGTTTCAAGAGAGGTCGGTGGTGGGTAGGTGGGGGGTGGTGGTCGAACAAGGGTGGATAAATAGTGGGTCGGCAGGAGGGTCGTTGGATTTTTGGTCGGCGCCCTAAGGCCGACCCAAACTATAGCGAACTCAGTACGAGTCGGTTGCGACTGTAAATCTGCGACGCTAAGATTTTCTTCTAATGGGATAACAATAGTGACTGACAATGAGAAAATTGGTGCGGGATAAGGGGAAGACGCTATCATCATCATACGTGGACGAGGGGTTGGGTGGTGGGTTGATGGGGAGAGGGGTGGTGAACTTGGGAAGCTAAGTGGTTTGTGTCTCACCTGCGACCTCGCTCGTTCTTCAAAGTGCCGCCATACTTGTTTCGCGTCCCGATCAGGTCAATTATCTCGGGGATACAACTGGCGAATATGGCCTACACCACGTGATAGAACAGAACACAACACTCGCATCAATACACTTGACAGGGTTGGTCGGTTGGTTGGTGGGTTGGTTGTTTGATTGTTTTGATTGATCGGTTCTTTGGTTGGTTGGTTGGTTTTTTTGGTCAATTGGCTTTTTTTTTGGTGGGTTCGGGGCGGGTAGGGGGTGTGGGGGTTTGTAATATGAACGGAAAAAAGTTTGGCTTAGCTACCGGGCAGCGCGGCTACGAATAGAGACACGATTAACAGTGCTGTACCGCTATGCGCGCCACGGCCCAATTATAACGAATATATTTTCGGTTTTTTTTTGTTTTTTTTTTTTCGAAAATGTCAAAGGGCGGGGTAGGTAGGCTACCTACACCTAAATCCTACACACCTACACCTAATCCTAACATACTACGCGTGCCGACACGTCTACCTATTCCATAGGCAGATTTCATCTGATACAGTGTTTATATATTTATATATACACATATACATTATACTTTACGTATTTATTATTATTATAACATTTATATTTAGGCGTATACGTATATGTATATATATAATATATTTTTGGACGAATTAAAGCTTTCCCAAGTATCTTCAATTAATTTTCTTCACTTTATTCATTTCTGCTCAGACACCACTGCCACCTACTTCTTTACGGCGAGTCAAGTCCTGGACGTAAATTTCGATTCATCCTACCCGGCACGCGATTCGCGTTCTTCCTTCCTCCCGATACTCTCGGCCTTATCAACTTGAGTCTCTCGAGCGTTTGAATCTCCACCTTGTCTTGCTTCTATATATATACATACATAGATATAAACATTTCTATCGATCGTATCTCTCTGTGACTCTCTCCTCTATATAACAACCGTATCGGCCTTGAGATTCAATATATATATATATACATATATATACATAAATGCGTGTATACATGTGTACATACATATATATATATTATCGCACAATCGACGCGACACGCCTCGAAACGCTATTTCCATCACAAAAATTAATCAATTATTCGTCCACCACCCTTTCTCTATTCTCGTAACGCTTTTGAATTTTCATTAATTTTTTTCTTCTTTTTTTTTTTTTTAATTACAACCTGCCTCTATACGATATCACATCGCTCAAAAATTTCATGCAAACCTTTTCTCCGCGCATTGGATTATCCGCGTCGTTAGGCTAATCTATTACAAAGTGTCAATATCGAGATGCATCAAGTCCGACCACAGCGAACACTCTCCCTTTTAATTAGTGAGCAATGTTAGTGTCTGATTATTAATATTAATCACTCGTTCACACTAGCGCTCGGCACAGACGACACAATATGTATATGACGATCAGAATGGTGTATATATATATATATACATATATACACACATACACACCATATAATAATGAAATATGTATATATGTATATATGTACGTATATCGGCAACATAGTAACATTTAACATAACGGAGCCCAGCTAGACTACGCTGCAGCACACAGACGTTAGTGATGAACAATTAACAATATAATAATAACAGTGTACAATAAACAGTAGCAAGTGCTTTTGTATTCAATAGTAACGTCTATATCGAATTGGACGGGACGGTCGACTCGTACGAAGCTTCGTTCGCGGTTTAAGACGTTAGCTTTTCAAAGATTCTGCAAGTTCAGCACAGTCAACGTCCTATCTGCTGTGCGAGACTTCCTCGAGTCCCAACAGTGAGATTTTGGACGTCTGCAAATCTACGATGAAACGTGTACGGACACTCTGCGATTTTAACAAGTTGTTATTAGTGCTTCTTTAAGGCTGTTCAAGGTTGAGAAAAGTTATTACGTTTCGCCGTGTTCGTACGTCACGATTACGCAGAGTAGGCCGACCCACGCTCGTCTATAAGGAAACACGTATTGTTATCGAGAAGCGGTGCGTCTGCGGCAACGAAATCTGTGAGCGTAATTAATTATTTCACATCAATGGTGTTTCTTGGGACATGAGCTAGTGTCGGGTCTACTTGTGTTCTTGGCTCAATGCGGACGTGTTGCGTGTCAGCATTATTATGTCATGGCTGTGATGTGTTCTGGCGTTTATAAAAGTGTCGCTTTGGTGTATCGGGCGAATTTGGATGATTTTGTGAGAAAGGGAGAAAATAATGAAATCAACGTGACTATAGCTAGACTACTGGAGTGCCTCAGCGAAGAGTGGGGTGATCGAGTGGGTTTTTGCGAAAAACAAAATGGCGACGGAACAACGCGTAGCCCACGTTGAGAGTGACGAAAGATCGCGTCACTCGTACGGGCAAGTGGTTTTGGACAAAAAATCGTAATTTTTTTTATAAACAACGTGCAAATTTTTGTCATCGAAATTTTCAATTTTTCAATTTTTTTTTTTTAAGAATCGCCATTTTGTCCTCGTAAACTTCACCCTCGTTACTCGTAGCGGTGTTTTGCGTTCAGACGTGCAGTGCTATCCTAGAATCAGCTGCTGTGCCTATGCCTGCACCCCTCTACTGTTGGACTATACGCATTTCCAAAAAAAAATGGCATTTTGGGGTATATCGTCGTGACGACGATACACTTTGGCTTTGCCTGTCTCATTACGTTGTACGCATCACGAGTCTCGTATTTTATTGTCGCCTAAGGCAGAGTCTACGACTAGCCAGAACACTAACGCATGCCGCCAAGAAACTTAATATTCAACCAGTCACAGCTTTGCTTTCTTATGGCGATCCAGCTGGATGGAACGATTCGTGTCGTTGTGTCTTAGCGACAATTGGCTCGAGATCATTTTTCGTGTTCGTTAATGCTTCGGTATAGTTTGAAATTATTTGTTTGACTTTTTTCTCGGGTCACCAGGTACAATCGAACATGGCTTTATTATTTTGGAAATATTTTTCGATACAGTAGAGGCGAACAATAAACGTGGACGCAACCCGAAGACCAAGTCCTTTTAACTACAGGACCTTAAAGAATGTCTTGAATGAACTACGTATGATTATTGACGATGATATATGTATGTATATTCTAAAGATAACAGTGTGTAAACCGTTTTTTTTTTTAATAATTTTATAGACAATATTTATTAATTTTTTTTTTCACCAGACCATTGCAACTGCGAAATACATTTTCTACTGCGGCACGGTTTATGAGGCATCTACTGTATTTTATACAGTGACTAATTGTCCATTTTCTACCATATGCTGGTGCAAGCTTAGCTAAGTCGGTAGTCAATAAAAGTGGGCTTACACGGGAGCATTCGCTGCGCGACAAAGTGTATCTATGAAATATTCATCGGATACAAAATGCAAGTATGACTTTTGGCAATATCTTGTCAGACATAGGGGATACTTGAAAAATCGTGCGAAAGTAGATTTTTCGTCAATAAAATATCTCTATTTACGATCTCTTACGAGCAACGTAATATTTTTAGGAATTTCACGAAAAATTATGATAAGATACGTATTGTGTAATAGACAGTAGTGTCATATCGGAATATTTTTCCTCTTACGTTATCCAATGAAAACTAGTAATAATATTAGAGAGAATGTGGTAATAGGCAAAAATCAAAATCTATCGTCAACCAGTAATGCATTTCAATCGTCATATACGTAGGGAATGTAAATTTGTCAAAATTACAATGTTTTTATTTTCCATATGAAAGTACAAAGTGCGCGGTGATTAGATTTAAAAAAAATTATTTTTTCCAGCAAATTTTTAGAATTAAAAAATATCTTCTCTTATCTAAAAAGTTTCGGCCGGACGTTCCATAACTCTATGAAAGAGATGACTAATTTTAAATATATCTAAACGCATACCAGCTGTGCTTACGAAAGTGATGGATTAGCAATTGGAATCGCGATTACGACGGCTGATTTAATAGTGGCATCGGAATCGCTCATTCCAGCTGGCTAATGTCTGGCATTTAATACACCTTAACCACTAATTGTATTTTTACGGCTCGACCATGCGACATACGTAATGAAGAAATTAACTAAACGACGCCGACCTGTGCAACGTGTAATTTGCGACGCGCGTGATTCACGCACGAGAATAAAAATTGAAATCGAATTTACAGATAAGTAATAAAATTCTGGGCGGCCGCCCAAAAAAAATACCCTCGTATATATCACAATGGTAATTGGATTGCGAATGAGCCGCGAGTTCGAATTTTAAAGATTTTCAATTAAAAACGAAATACGTGAACGCGAGATCAGCCCGTGGGTACCAAAACGAATTCCGTCAAATATTTTCAAAAAAAAAAAAAATAACGAGAAAGAAGTCAGAAAAAAATTTAATGAAAAAAAAAAGGACGGATGAAAACAAGAGCGACGATACGTGAAACGATAAACGGATGCAATATTATTATGAACTACTCGTGTTCCTGAGAAAAATTTCAAGCATACCAGCACGTGTTACAAAAGTTTGCTAACTGGTTAGAAAAGTGGTAATAAATAAGCGGTGAATCAGCGCAAGTCTTAAGGGAGGTAATGGGGTTAGACTGAAGGGATTCGATCTCTCTATAGATACGGATCTTTCAAGGGTTAGGATTTATGCTAACAGTCAATTATACGGATAGCAGCTGTAAGTCCGAGCTTTCATATCTTTTATATTGATACCATTCAGTGGCGTTTATAAAAAAAAAATTTT
>JARQSV010000278.1:441123-471960 GCA_030142285.1 Calameuta idolon | reverse complement strand
ACTATAAAACGATCAATAATAACCCATCGATAAAACACCCCTATAAAAATATACACACGTTTTGAAAAAATGATCATCTAGTTTACCCCTTATCAAAATCTCGTATAATCTACCCATGCCGATAAAAGGAAGAATAAAAAATAAATAAAAAATGATCACATATTTATCCACAATCAAAATCTGACATAATCTATCCCTGACGATAAAAGGAAGACTCCGTATATTCAAAATGTTTGAATAAAAAAAAATTTTTTTTTAAATCCATCAATTCATTGACTTTCGTAACCATCAAACGAAACAAAATTGTACGCTGTATATAGAAGCTCAAAAAAAGAAAATCGCATCAACTTTGTCCACGTCCCTGTAAACGAGCCCCTAAATCGAATTCATCAATATCCTCTACATGCTGGAATCCAATAGCACGATTGATCCCCGAATCATGAAGATCGATCATTATGCCCTGGATCAGCATACGATTCAAAATGGTCCCAAGATCAATTGCGTCCTCATGCTATTTGACGCGTTGGCTGAATTTTAAACGTCTTCGAAATTGGGTAGAGCGAAGGAGCTTCGCTATGCAACGTCAGGACTACTTCGCTATCCAGACAGACTTTGATCATCTCTCTAAGCGACTACCAAAGGATTAGTTAGGGCTAGTTTTATGGGTTAGAGGTTTTCCACATAGGTGGATTTTGTGGGGTACCTGCGTCCACGCTCGCGCTTGTACTGGCCACCGTACTTGCAGCGGTTCGCGGCGAGCTCCGTGATCTCTGGGATCCAGCTGGCAAACACCGCCTACACACCCACAATCATCCGTTGCCGTCAGAACATAACCCTAACCTCAATATAGCCTTTTACCAATTTATCACTTTAAAAACTCTCTTAACACTAAACGCATAGTAATGGCCGTCCACGATGTGGTATAGGTACTGGGTAGGATGGATTTCACAGAAAAAGTTCTATACACTTTGCAGATATAGCAATATGGATTATAGATCGATATGATCTATAAAATCAACATATATATATATATATCAATCTTCATTGAACAATCAACAAATAAAATAAATCGTCCTTACTGTAATCCTTAAAATAAAAAAAAATATCGAAATTATCAAATAACGAATCAAACTAATCGAACGCGCCTATTATACCAATTTCCTTAATCAAATCGATCAAATGCTGTTTCATATTGTCCACCGAATCTCATTAGCTTAGATCGCGACGATCTTCTTTTCTAACCAAACACAAATTATCTCCAATTTGAATTTTCCATGTTTTCGCGCCCTTACGTTACAATTAAAAATCCACATGCACCTTTACGCACACAGATCACACTCGCACTGGCACGCTTCTTCTCGCGCACAATTCATATACGTAATAGCATTTACGTACGTTATTAAGGATCGTCACCGCGGAGAAACGTTCGCAAGAACTGTCTGTAACACTGGGGTAAAAAAGCATCTGCTTGACGACGTGCTGTCGCAATACGCAGATGTGAAAGAGGCACGTTCGTGATTCGAAGTCGACGATCGTGCCGGGAAACGGGAGAATTGTGAGAAACAATTTAAGACTCCATTTTGCTAAACATTTCTCCGTAGTCAATGTGATTTTAGTAACGTTACAGCAAATGCTTGATCTATCGCATTATTATTATTATTATTATTACGAACGCAGGAATATTAATCATCCGCTCTGTTATGCCTTGCGTCATTTATACTTCGCAGCATGACCAGCCATTTCATCAGTAGGTACGCCAATGATTATCAATGCACAAAGGAGAGCTGTCACCCTGCTAAATGATGAAGTTAAGAAGAAACTTAATTAGAGGAATAAGAGAGACTGCGGATTTTTTTCTTCCTTTTCTCCTTGTAACGCGTACATTAGCCGTCGAGCAGTTGGTTATTGTAAGACGTAACAATAGGCGTGTACAAAAGCCGTGTATCGTGTAAATATCATCACACACTTTTGGTAGCAGACTAAAGTGGTAAATTGTGCACTGCTTTTTTATGGGAGGGCGGGGGGGGGGGGAGGGGAGTTGTCGTTAGATCGGCGTTAAGACAAAAGAATAATAATAATAGTAACGAGGGTAGGGAAAGTGGTATGTATGTAGTGCCGCATAAAAAATGGTGTCATGGCGAAAATTATACGTGAACAATCTTGGCCTATCATTGTCAGCTGTGTATATATATATATTTTCTATATATACAAGGATGCGCTCAACGTGCCAAAGTTTCGTGCTTTAACAAACTTGTATGGCATTCTTAACGGACAACCGAAGGGAACATCATGCAAGGACTAAAACTTACAAAGCTCGGCTGATTTGTTAGTTTTTGGACATTTGAATCCTTCGTCGCGATTCCCTTTAACTCAAAAAATCATTTCGCCGGGCGGAAATCCCTAATCGGGTAGTAAAAGGTCCATTTGATATCACGAAAAAAATTTGAAGCTTTTCGAAAGATTTCGCGAAAAAAAATTCGTTCGCGGTAAAAGTTCGAAATAATTGTATCTGCCGTGATAATTTAACAATGAAAATATTGACTTGCCGATAATTGATAGATTATCGTATCGATATATCTCGACCAGATAATAGATTATCATGCGTCGAAGTTCATAGGATAAATTTAACCTGACGTATCGGCTTAACGCCATACGTTCGTATTTTGTGCTAAAATAATAATAATATGATTTATAGTAAGGTCTTTGATTTTAAAGTTCGTTGAACCTGAATAAAAAAAAATTATCGCTGTATAAAAATAAACGGATTCAAAGCAATGCGTAAATATATATGAGCGACAAATGACAAAAATTGCATAGAAATTTTGCAAAATTCAAATTGCTTGAACCATTTTTTTTTTACGTCTCTTTGGATTTCACTTGGACCTTTCACCGTTCGATATATGCCGGTTTCGAGGTTCCACGATATCAGTAAAGTTTGGCCAAAACTTTCGAACGTTACACGCGTCTTTACTGGTAAAATACGAAATTTCCGTCTCCACGATGAATTCGCTCCTCATATGTGTTGAACGGATAGAAAAGGCCGTTCGGCTTCAATGAAATGTAAACGCTTAACGTTATAACGTACGTTTCGTCCCGTAGGATATACGCCGTGTATTATTGACAACAGATATATATATATATATATATAGATATATATATACTATAATATTGGCAGTATATATAAATAGACAGAAAGATGATTGATGCATATAATAATACCTCTTTCCGTGTTCCCGCTTGTATTCGCCGTTGTACTTGGACCTACTGCCTGCGAGCTCTATTATTTCTGGTATGCTACTAGCAAACATTGCCTGCAAATAGAAATCATAACTGGAGAAGACTATGCCACTACTTTTTCTAATTAGCTGTTTGCCTCTGATTGCAATTTTACAGCGTGGCTTGGAGCGAGGAGTAAAACAAAAACTATGAGATAGAAAAAAAAAATTAGAAATGTCAGATGCTACATGATCGCCATTTTCTAATTATTATTCCTTGTCCTAAGAAAAATCTCGGTCGTCGTATCTAGCCAAGGAAAGCTACCTGATTCTAAGGGAATATTGATTATTGATTATGATCGATATATGATCTCTGACTTTGTGATACGAAGGATACGAGAGTGAGTTATTGCACATTTTTTTTTGGCACATTTAAATGTCCCTTTAAAGGACATGGAGGGACAGTTTCATGGAAAATTTGAATTTTTCGCATCGTTATCACCGACTATCAGTGAAATTAGCAAAACTCGTTAGCCAGTACGTCAGTAGTAGAGGTATATCCGTGTGTATAAAAAAAAAAGTGAATTACTCGAATAATATATAGCCAAGTCGAATATGGCCAACGAATTAAATAATTAGTCGATAATTAAAATCTTGAAAATTTAACGAGAAAAGTTTTTTTTAATTCAATCGCCAATTAACCACGTAAAATTATCCACCGATTCTTCGTAAATTTCACGAGTTAATTAGTCAAGCTCCAAGTTCGGCGAGTGAAGTGAGCTTTAACAAATTCAACGTAATACTGGATCTCAACAAGATTTCCACAATCTATAGTTTATACATGCTAACTCGTGTATGCTACTCGCATCCTCACGGAATTGCATTACATAAATAACAACTACAGAGACCTTTATCACGTTTCACCACAATATATTCCCAGCGAAGAGCCCATAGAAAAGCAGCCGCACGTTGCGAACGAATATTCGCGTCCCACGATACCACATTCGTATAACAAACCTATACTCGTATTCTTTCCCGTTCACCAAGCCGAGATACAAGTCACGATCGTAATCACAAAAAAAAAAAATAAATGACTACTAACTTCAATAAAAAAAAAATACACTAATCCAACTATCTAATCAAGGAACACAATTTTCGTATATCGATCGTCGCGATTTTCACAAAAAGGATCTACGCCGTGGTGTGGAAGCTCAGAAAAATATATATATATATATAAAATAATAATAACATCAGTCCGAGTCCATTAGCGATCGGTGTAAGTATACTAACGGATTACAAAACACGTGGCTACAGTGCATGAAGTAGAAAAGTTGGCCCACGTATAAAAAACGTTAGAAAACCCGAAGCAGAAAGCACGACGGCGCAAAGTATAATAGCGGAGAACAATTCGTCATCGAGATACTCTAAAGCTCAGTAACCAGCATCAACAACAAGACGCTCCCGTATCAGATGCCAAGTCTCGTGAAATCGCCTATAGTCCATATGCACTTTATACATGGCAATGATGCAACGAGCGTTCTCCGCCTCATCTTCGCACGACGATAAACAGGAGCAAGAAATGTTAAAAATTCTAGATGCAAGAAGTCTACAAGCATGAATTCACAGTCTGAAGAAGTGGCGCGTGTAAGCGTCCTCTAACAAAGTGCAACATTGTGCTTGACGAGCGAGGCATGAAATACATCGTGAAGGCCGGGGTGTGGGTGATGGGTGGGCGGAGGGTGGACGGGGTGGGTGGTTTCGAGTGCCAGCCTGAAATATGCGAGCACGTACGTATTATTAAGGTGTCTGCCACACAGAGAGAAACGGGCCTTACCGAAACCATGAGGTTTCGAGTCTACGAGGTCGCGTACCTGCTTTGTAAATACGCGTTCGCACACTCGAGTTTACGTACCCGGAATATGAGTACCTTTTCACTAATAGTGACTCTACGACATTCTGGAAGCCGGTGACGCAATCGTGTTACACGATGCGTACAGCGTTAATGCATCGATCAATTTTGATTATTGAAACTGCGTTCTGAGTCGATCATAATACGTGTGATCAAGAGATTGAGTATTTTAATTTTATTTAATTAATATAATTATTATACGAACACCTTTCTTCATGGTTTCAGGCACGGATTCCGAGTCACGTGTTAACATGGAATGTTCGGGTGGGATATATGCTGTATTATGCAAAGCCGAAAAAAATGTGAAAAAATTATAGCGGTACAATGCAATAACGTGCTGTTCGGTGTGAGCATGATCTATATTTACATGAAGACGGAGCCAGCAGAATATTTCGGATCTATGAAAATAATTGATAGTGACGTATGTATTTGATTCAAAGAGAATTTGATTGTCAATTGCGTATACATTCGCTCTTCGTTCGCTCACGCGTAAATTTTCGTGTATGGACGATTTATCGATCTCTAATAAAATCATGCTCGATCACGATTGACTCGATTATCTTCAATCGCAAGTGATTGTGTCATGCTTCATTTTCGATTATGCCGGTCATTATTTAATCCCTGTATATAAAATATATTCTCCCCCGAATTTTCAACCCCTTTTCGTTTCTCATTGCACGCACCTATATATGTATATCTTCGCATTCATTACTCGCCATACGTCTCAGTCATTCGCATCGTACAGAATCGTACAGAATCATTCAGGATCATTATCCAAGTATCATTAACCCCAGAGTACCCGCACACGGTCTCTGGGATCGATGAGCACGTTATTCTCCAATTACTCATTTTCACGCGGGTACTCTGGGGTTAAGGATTTTCCAGTATCAGTCTACAGTCAGGAAACCCGATCAGCGATACGTACGCGATCAAAATGATAATTAATGGATAACGATTCAAAAAGAATTGCTACGATAAAATGAATTGATCGCGTGTCGAGTGTTTGAATTTAAAAAATCACTTGCGCTATTGAAAAAAAAAAAAAATAGTTGCTTCACTCCCGTGTAAAAAGAGCGAATACAGATACGACGAAGAAGAAAGGAGGAAGTGGAATCTGTATAAAGATAGATCGAAATGAGTCGTGCGATATTTCATAATTTACCTCAAATGCAGATAAAAAGCGCGTACGGAAGCTCCAGAAGACGCTCTACTTTTCCCCTTAGTGCTTTACGGTATCGCACACAATTTTCGCCGTGGCGTTAAAATAAGACACATCGATGACGAGTACCAATGTAGGACATGTTAATGAGGTATGAAATGTTAAAGCGCAAGGACTTTCTTCTTTCTTTCTTTTTTTCTTTCTTTTTTATGCATTTTAGTAAACAGTGACATCAACAGCGTGTTCAGCATACCCAGAGAGGACAAGCAGACAGACAGATGGAAAGACAGACAAACGTCATATACACCCATACGTACATTGACAGTCAAGATCAAGCTCGCACACAGACACCAACACAGTCACCGGGCCGCACGGCCCTGACTTTTACCCCTAGCGCGAGCACGGATATTCAATTCTGAGACTCAATTTCAAATACCATCTGGTTGGCAGATAAGGGACGTGTCGCAAAGTAGAAGAAAAAAATTTTTTTTTGAAAATCGATATCACCGATCGTTCAAACCAGTCAGAAGAAGATTCTCGAGTATCGAAAAAGAAACGAGGGTGTCCAAAACACCCTTGGAGATTAATGCCGGGGAATAATTTTTTTTTTTAAAATGTCAAATTCTAGCCAGCTAAATTTACCTACAGTATATAGATATATACAGCACGAAATCTCTTTGAAGTCGCGACTCCAGTTTTTCGTATTCCACATCTTCTCCTTCGTCATTCGTCTTTCTCCCGTCGTACCTTTCCAGCGCCACAGTATAAAGTGTCTGCGTCTCGTCTTGCCTTGGCGCTAACCCCACCCCGTACTTCTGACTGGTGAAATCGATGCAAAACACACGGGCGCGATATCGACGAATCAGCGACGCGTCGCAATTAAATGGCAACCATAATGATTTCGCAGGGACTCCAACTCGACAGAGAACTAGCGAGACTGGTTAACGAAGTTAAGCTGTACGATAATAAGATATGCGTAGGCGCTACACAGTTATGACGTCAGAATAATTAAAACATACCCGGCCACATTTTTAAAATAATCAAATGTAAAGCAATCGATCGGATCGAAGACGTGTAATTAAAAAATTTCATATCGACACCCGATCGAGTGGCCAATCAAGGTATGTACCGATAAATATTATTGAGACTGCACAGTGGACTTTCTAACGCTTAGCACATTAAAGTGACGCATATATGATATTAAATAGATATTTTCGAAAATGTCGATATATTCTTGTTCGTAGCGATCTATATAGATTGATTGACTTTTTTTTTATATACGGTAAAGTGAGACGTGTAGGTACGAGTAAAATACAGGTTGCTCACGGAATCACATGTGTTTCGTATAAATCGTATATAATATGTGTATGACGTGTAATAAAGTATTACCACGTGTCCTTATTAACGTCCCCTTGAAACAAGGGATGACAAACATAAGTAAATACGAAATACATGGGGATCCGTATCGCGGCCGCATAGAGGTATAGGCATGAGGCAGAGGTAGCCAGTAAACGCTAGAAATCGATAGACTATTATTTTTTTATGCGATACGTGGCTTTAGTTTTTTTTTTTTTGTAGAAAAATTCGTTATCCAAACTATTGGATATAATATATGTATATCGTATTTTAAAATGACCGTCGATATACGTAACAACGCGAAGGTACCTTTCGATATATATATATATTTTTTTTTAACTAGGTATAGAAGTACAAGGTAAAAGCTGCCTGGTTACTTAAGCTGATATTTTACTTTATAAAGACCTAATCCGTGGACCCGGCCATTCTCCTCTTGCGACTGATCGATGCGATCCTATCGCACGATTTGGCTCGATCGATCCTCGTAATAGGTATTTTCAATGCGGACTGGAACGTGTGGTTAGAGTTTTGGGGATACCAACCGTGCTCCGTTTTTTTTGCCTCGATACGAAGGATACGTGGACGTAAGGAAACAATGTGATTTCTTTGATAAAGATGGCACCGACCGATCGGCCATTAATTGTATTATTACTATTATTATATGAATATAATATTTGTGCATATCGATGACTGACCTCCCGATCAAGAACCAATTCGTATTGTGTGAATATACAAACGAAACGAATTAAGTCTTTATATGTAACGTTTATCATATATATGTATATATGTATTGTCCTAGTGTAACAGCATGATACTGACAAGTATCATGGATTTCGAACATATTTTTTTTTTTTCAATTTTTTTTCTCACTTTGACCTAACGTAGTTTCAATGTACCGGGTGGACTCTTTTGACATAATTACTTTTTTCTTAATAAATCTTATCAGGTTATATTGATAAACGTTACGTTGCGGAGCTCTCGTTTGAACGGTGATACTTTATTTCGTTTAAGGATTTTCTTTTTTTTTTCAATCGAGCGTTATTAGGGTAGCTTTTGTTACGTAAATTTATGTTTTGTGATATTAATTTAGATACGTATTAATCAACGGGATATACACACGGGAATGTTATTGGTTGATGGCATTCGCGCATACACCATGCATCACCATTCAAACAAAGCATTCATTTCGATAATGTATGATTACGTCAGTTGGCAATGGTTCGCGCCCTGTACCTTTGTAAAAAAAATCTTTTTTTATCATAAAAAAATTATACCGTTATCGATCGATATTACGAATTACGAACAGTTGCCAAATGACCATCTAGACTATGTTCTTTATCGGGACATAAGAACGCGCAATTGCTAATCTCGTCGAACATTAGGTACTCAGATAAATGTATGGTACAGGTAGGCACATATGTATATATTAGTTGAGTGGATAAGATACTTGAATAATGCATAAGTACAAAAAAAAAAGTAAATAACTTTAAACGCGATACGAAATGTTCCGGGACACTGGCAAGTGCGCGTCATCTGGTACGAGACATGAGAGAAGAGTGCGAAGCGAATGATAATAATAATAATAAAGAGAAAATAAAAGTATGTATACAGTCGCTCGAAAGCGCCACGGCGCGTCGTAAAGTTCAACTTCTTTTTTTGCACGAAACACTTTCAAGACCGCAAGTTTCCGTTTCGCGATAGAAAAACAGGTGAAAAGAAAAATGACAAAGCGTGTCATCACGCGCTTTCACATCTCTTCTCGGGTAAGACGCGTGAACTGCCTCTCGCTGCATAAAGGGAAAATACAAAGAAACACACGACATACGATAATAAAAATGATAACTTGGACAGAATAAATTTGTCGCAATGAAATATTTTCACTTGAAAGTGCACCGCGTAGTTACGTCACAATTAAATTGAATCTAAAAGCAGAGGAGGCAGTCGCGAGGCTCTCGTGAAGTGCGTTACCCACGTTGGGTATCACGATTAATTATTGGCTTATGATACATCGAGAAGAAGCGGTCTCAAGAGATAAATAAAAGGGTTCGCTTACCAAACCGACGAGTAGAAAAAATACTAGGAATGTGCGGCCGAGAATCGTCTGGCAGAAAACATCGCCGTATCCTACCGTAGACATTGTCACGATCAAGAAATAGACGCAGGTCCAGTACGAAAGATGTTGCTGGTTCTTGAACTCGAAAGGGTCCCCTGAGTTTTCAAGCTATAATAAAAATGAAAGAAACGACGATGGTACATCTTCAAGATACGAGGAGTCCCAAAACTCAAAAAAGAGACTGACGTGGTATAGGCAGTCGTGAAAAGAAAAAAGGTAGCGCGCAACTGATTAATGAAAGTAGGAATTACGGCGTCGCGACGCTGAAAAAGTAGATCCATGTCTTAGGTCAGTTCCTACCAAATGAATGATGCCAGCAGCAGTGAGCCAAACGGAGATGAAGATTGAGACGAGTTGGGCGAGACGAATGGAGCTCGATGTCTTTAGAATGTTGAGGTACTGGAGGATGTCAGGGACCGTCATCAGTCGTAGGGCTCGGAGGAACCTCAATCCGATCCACGTCCGATCCAGATAGATCGAGACGAAAGACGGTGGTATCGTAAAGTAGTCCACGAACGAATACATCTCCAGCATGAACCACAGCTTGTCACTGGCGGCGATAAACTGGGAAGAATTAAAAATTGGAAATTAAAGAAAAAAATTAATTTTTTCGAAAAAAAAAAGGACAAAGTAATTTATAAATACCTGAATACCTTAATACGGACACAATGGAGCTATTGCGATAAGGCTAATGCTAATATTATTCGAGGATATTCAAAGGGATGATTTATTCACTTCCTGGTATGATTAATTCGCATGATCGTTAGGGAATTTATATGCACGCTTCGAACGTGTGAACGCAGCCTGTGGCTTAACAATGCAAATCGATTTTGGCGACAAGTATGGAGTGAACTCGAGTGCAGCTGATATGGTGAATAAATTTTCAGTGAAATTTCCATAGATCGTGTGATAACGTCACTTTGAGATTCCCTGATAGCTTTCATTAACAATGGAACTAACTTGGTTATCGATTGTATATAGATATATGCTATGCACATATTCAGCTATTCTACAGTCAGTATTGTTACAGTGAAGTTTGTATACTTACGCGTATAAAAAAGTAGACCATAAAAAATATATTGAAAGCTAAGTCTATCTGCTGAGTAACGTTGTCGCTCCACTTCTGGCATTGCTCCACCTTGTCGCTGCAACAAGGTTAAACGTTACAGTGATTGATAAGTCTATTTGAATTTATCATTTTGCGTGACACGATGCACCGTATGCGACGTGTTATTTTTGCTTTCGCACAAGTCAATCAGTCAAAACGAAAAGAGAGAGCGCTTATAGATATTTACGTTAAGGGTAGCTTGGAGTGAAAAAAAAAATTAATTACTTGACTAATCATTTAAAAAATTCCAAGACAGATCGGGTGTGTGAAAAATTAAATAAATTCTTGATTCAATCATAATCGATTTGATATGCAGCACATTGAAGTCTTCTTAGAAAATTCGTATGAGATACGTAAGTTATTTTATGTACAGTAAACTCCCTTTTTTCTTCGACCCTTCGGGGGGGGGTACTTAAAGGAAATCGGAACCGTGCTGAGAGGAGCCAGGAGATGATAAGAGGGGAGCTACCAATCAGTCAATAGCTGTGGTAGGGATTTACGTCGATGAGTCGTGAAGATATTAGTACATATTTTGATTCCCCGCTTTTGGGTGGATAGAGTGGGGAGACCGATGTAGGGGAATGCAAAGGAACGGAGGGGTAATAAAATCGGGACTTCACTGTCCGAATAACGAGTTTGTTGTAAATTACTTGAATGACGTCACCCTGATGCGTACCAGGGCTATCCTTAATGACTTTTCTTTGTTCGCTTATATCAAACCTGCAGGGTTGAAAGCGGAAGGTAAGGGCAACTAATTAAAGTCGTTATCGCTACGAATTAAGATTCAAGAGAGTTTATACCAGCACTAAGGTATGTAAGCTTACTTGGAGGCATCGACGAAGTATATTATAAGCGATGCTATGCTGAGGATGAAAACTAGCACCACCTGAAACATTTAAAAGAAAAAAACATTTATCATTAAACGAGCCAAATTTTTAACAGATCTAACATAAACTGATTAGTGCGGTCTGACGTGACCAAGAATCGTGGGTAAGGTGTTAATTAAAGAAAATACTAATCGCCCTAGGAATTCCGGTTTCCGGTGATAACTGGCACGTTATCGGAAGTGAGCCTTGTATTCAGGATTTTGTAGTTGCGTGCATTCGACACGATCGATTCGATGCCACGTAAAATTACGTAAATCGACTACGCTTGCTCGGGTTCTGATAAAATGTGGGAATGTGACAAACGCGTGTTTTAAAAAAAAAATTACCATGGAAAAGTAACGAAATATTACCTGCCATTAAATGATATTAATATAAGAGCTCGCCAGCAGGCATACCAACGCTTTAATAAAGTCGACCTATCCACGGTTACTCAGTTGGGACCTTTCTCACTGAGAATTTCAAATCTGACCTCATACTTTCTTAGATGTCCTGGAACGTTTGAGAGGCCTGACCTTAACTATACAAGAAGACCAAAGCATCTTGACGATTTTAATTACAGCCTCGGAATGACATAGGATGGACGTCGCCTCGAAGACAAGATCCCAAGGACGTTCATTGGACATGCGTATAATCACATTTGACCCTTATAAAAAAATAATTCGTTATAGCTTATCGTGCATTTAATTGAGATTACGTAATTAAAATTTTTTTTAAAATAACTGATAACGAGAGAATGCAATATGTGCACGTAATATAGCACAGCATTATTTCTGGGCCAAATGCCTACCCCTACTTATATCCAAATGAGAACTGAAATCGAGGTTTATCCTTATGACAGTTGTTTAAACTTTCCTTTGGTATCTGCCAAGAATTCTATGAACCGCGTCCAAAGTCATTATCCTGGAAGACTAAAGTGGTACCAGTCAAAAGTGGCATGCTTTGCAAAGCTGCCATGAAGTAACGTATCTTACGCGTCGTTCAAAGTCATCCTATAGCGTTACATAATTCCAATAGATAACAGGAAGACAAACACTCGAGCCTGGGTAACGAAATACTTGAATAGGTCCTGATCGATAAGCCTTAATCGAAAGGCTAATTCTCAATCGATTGGTGTTTAATAAAAACGATATTCTTGACAAGTTGACACACAACCAGCCACTCCTCCATATGGATGGTGACTATCGAGTTTCGCAAGAGTATAGTAATTTATAACTTTTTTTTTTTCTTCATCAATTTTCATCTCATACGTCAATGTGACAGCTGCTGTTAGAAAACACGAATTGATAATTCTTAATTCCCATAATAATTTGTTTCGAACATGAGCTATTAGTCGATTGGCTGCAAAATTCGTGACTATGGAGATAAAATATTTGACGTTCGCAATGATTGCACGACACACATGGAGCGATGTCGCGGGACGTTAACGAGTTCCGGAAACGGGATACACGACTATAAAATATTTCATATCCGTCTGGGCTACGAGACGATGTCGCCTATACAGGCTGTTATAAAATAATTAATGATCTTTACCAACGGCCATGTTTGTTTTGTATGAACACAGAAAAAAGACTCAGCCAATCGTCAAGGAATTTGTTAAATAATATTTTAAGGCGATCATTACGATAATTATGCTTCGATCGATATTAATAATATTTCTTATTCACTTGTCAATATTTCGCTGCTTCGGCGTATTTTAGTGTGAACGCTCCTTAAGCGTACGGCGCGATGCGTACGCGCACGCCAGATCAATACGTGTCCCGAGAAGCAGCTACAGTCAGTCCATTACCATTTTCAAAGTACCTACTAACGTAACTTTGCTGTACCTAATGTAGATACCCGAGGGAAATTGAAGTTCACTTTGGTGCCACACGAGGACATATAGATAGTCCATAAGCCTCTCTTTTACGTAAGCTTTAAAAATACATAATTACCCAAAGATAATGCCAAGCCCTGCTCCACACTAATACGAAAATTATAAAATAGACATAAATTAAATTTTGACCACGCCAAAAAGAATTTTTAATAGCAATATCTGCATTGCAAAATCTACTACAGGCTCGAGCATCAAGAAGAGCACTGAAACTCAGTTTGCTCAGCAGTCCTCATAAGTTCCAAAAATGTCTCTAATAATTACAGTACCTGTACAATTTTTGTATAATTTCAATTTGAAAATTCACCCCCACGCTGTTTAGTATCTCCTCGATACTAAAAACGCTGGTAATGTTTTTAATATATTTTTATAATTTATTTTAATATCTAAATTAAACCCAATGACACCATACCGTCAAATAGATCCAGTTATTCGATTAATTAATTGATATCATATAATAATAATAAAAAAAAGAGTCATATAAAAAATGCACATATAATCTGTCGTCATAGCGGATAATGCAACGATTTAAAATGGATGCACATGCCGCGGAGCACGCAACGTGATATTCTCGTCCGAATACGTTGGTCTCACGAGAATGATACTATAAATAACCAGAGTACAAAAATAGTACAGTACCGTTCCCGAAAATGAGATAGTAAGGCAAGAGTGGAAGAACAAAAGTTTACAGTAGCGACGTGGCGTGTAAGTGCGTACACGTAAGAAGTACACTGAGTGCATTGCGCCAGCATAACACATAGAGTCGACATAGAAAAACATCATCCCGGTTAAAAATTATTTTTATCCATCCCGTAAGACTTCGAGTTGGCGAACCCACGTGATCTTGTCGAAAGGCCGTGAATTCCACGTTGGTCACAATGGCCGCTTGAAGTCCAGGGTTAAGCCGTGTCCGTTCGTCATAACGTCTGGCAGCGAGTGAAAGTGTTATGGAAAATAGGAGTTAGCTCGATCCACCCACCGTTATACTGATAGGTCACGTTACTATCGCCGGACTAGAATACATCGTGTACGGCCTCAGGTATCATATAGTAATAAATCAGCACGTGGAATCGATTCGTACAACTACGTCGCTAGATTGAAGTAGCAAAGAGCACATGGTAAGGTCTGACCAAGATTGCTACGGTAGACACGTGGTTATCGAAATAACAATAATTCAACGATGCCGCAGTACGAAATTTGTAAAGATGTTTTTTTGTGATATTTTTTTTTTGTTTGTGTTTCCAATTTGAGCGAGCAGACAGTGAGACTCGGACCAGTTGTTACCCAACAGGATGGTTATACGCAATAATCCTTACCATCGTGTTATCACAAATCATCCCATGTCTCATAGGGCTATCGATACGTAGTATCGTCAATGACATGACGTTTTCATGACGCGATTTCTTGAGCGGATGCATGCGAGCATCGCGACCCTAATGACAACCACAATTCCAAGAGCAAAGTCCACCCATCGCGCGTGACCGCCCGAAGTATTGGATTCCCATCGGAGCAACGATGGTCGCTCATAGAACCATGCTGGCCCGAAATCAGTCGCCCAAGCACATTGGACTCCACGAATGAATGATTGTCTAGTCACATAGGAAGGCACGAATTCAAACGCTACGGCCTCCCACTTCCTGGTCGCCAGGTACCCTTACCCGTTCCACAGGTGGGCACCAACAGACGATAAACCTTCGATTTTCCAGTACAGCTAGCAGAGTGATGGATTCTTAGACTTTTATTAGCCAGCGATTCAGTGCCTTTGCAATATTCCGATTGAGCCTCGGATTGGGTGTTCGTGACCTTCGCATAGAGATTTTACGGACTTCGAAGAAAGTTCATCCCCTCTTTGTTATACGCGATAACGATGAACTGCATGAGAATTTCAAAAGTCCAGGTGAAACTCGTGAAGGAGGTAAAGTCGATCCGTCAGCCCGTCGTCAGTGACGAGGATCTTAGTCACGCGGTGTAAAGTAAGTATAACTCGGTCTCGTGATAATTGCTCGAAGTTGACACAGAAAAAGGTTGGAAAATGGGCCAAACGGTATCGTTATGGTCAGCAGCCAAAGGCCTTGACTTGGTTTTGGTCGAGCCGTCGGCAAGATCTGCTATACCGACCTGGACCACCAGCACTGCTTATAATTCATAGGACGACCAGCCGTACGAATTCGCTCGTGCGAAGCATAACGAATTCTGAGCTCCATCGCTTGATACAGCATCTCCATCCATTTTCATCTTACCCTCGTCTCGTTAAGCCACACGTCATCTGGTCTTAGAGAATGCGGTAGTGTCCATTTACTTGATCGAGACTCCTCGAGTTCCTCAAAGAACCTGGTGACGTATTCCGGTATGACATTTGCTGAGTCAAATCGATCGGAAAGAATAATAAATAATATCGATACGAATAATCGTCTTGATATTAATAGACAATCTATACCTACGTACAAATACTATCTAATCACCTTGTCATCCAATGGACGTCCCGTGCACGCGTCGATTTATTGATAGATTTTTTTAAGGACCCCAAAGACCATCCCCTTTGTCCTTTTTTTTATAGACGACGTAGTACCTCGTGGGTTTCTTAAATTTTACGACGTCGTAAAGGAAGATCGATTGACCGTAGTTTACGTGTAGAGTTTTATTATGTTTGCGTCAAGTGGACATTCGAGGGAGCCAAGTTGTCGTGGAGTAATGCGAGTATAAAGTAACGTAACCTCCCCTAGGAATAAAACGAGCGTTATGGCTTTAAAAACTGATATAAGGATAATCGGGAAACTATCATAGGGATTTTTATGATATCTAATGATTCCTATTATGAATTGCAACGAGCAAGGTCACGCATCAATGATTTACTACGTGCGAAACAGCAAACGAACCTAATCGAAAGTAACAGAAACTCCACGTACGTTCTGCACACGCACGTAAATAAATGACCAAGTTTCTATATACTCACGTACATAGCTACATATACATATATCTACGTAACACGAGGATTCAATCGATTTCGGGTTGGCTCTCTTCCAGGTACTGACTAGTTAAATTTCAAATTAACTTTACGCTTCCTCGACCTGGTAAAGAGAAAAGAGAAGCCTTGTGTGTCCGTGCGGCTTCGTAGGATATGAGGTTGATCCATCGTAGAAAATCAAATAGCCGATTTTACAAAGCGTTCCCGAGAGAACCAAGGACTTTTAGAATTTTTACTATCGAGCAAAGGGAAAAGGTTTGAACGAAATTACAAATTTATCAGAATCACCAAGTATATGGCGGTTCTGCCAATAATTTTGTAAGCATAAAATAGTTCTTTTTTTTTTTTTCACGTTTTTATCCAATATTAATTTTCTGTAAATCCACCCCTATGTGTTCTAACGTATGTGTATACGTATAATGCATATCTGCTAGCTGTACTAGAGAAAATATATATATGTATATATATATTAAAAAATATCCCTATGCTGCGACACGTGTACGCCCCAATTCTTCTACTTGGTTTTTTAACAATTTCACATTCGAGTGGAGTAGCGTTGCGCAACGAGATAAAAGCTGAAAAAGGGTTTCAGGGGCCTATTTTACGTATTTCCCGTTTATTTTTCATTTCTCTATGAGTTACAGCCCTGTGATAATTGTACGATGGAAGAAAACGCTACTGTATCATCACTCGTCTCCCCTTTTCTCTCTATCTCCAGTTTCGCTAGTTTTTTCCTTGTTAAGCGCATACGTATGCCAAGTAGTTCCCCGTGGAGGCTATACACTTTTCTAGTATGCACGTCAGGATGCACACGATCCGGGTCACAAGAAGTTACGTAGTAGGGTCATTCGGTAAGCCAGGGGTGCTCAGGTCACTTAACGTACCTTGAAGCCTTGAAGGAGTACGCAATAAAAAATCGATTGTAGAAAATGATAAAAAATTTATATAAAAAAAAATAAATAAAACTAAATAAATAAAAATAAAGATAAGCGATCGAAAAATCATGAAAATACAGTAATACTGATTAATCGTGACGTCATCCGTATCGAGACGATTTAACAGGTTAAACATACACATAAGGTTATCGAGATATTATCCTGTGCTCATTAAAGCTAATTACGACCGATGACTAATTAGTACATCACATAGCGACGATACTGTCATTCGCGGTAGAGAAGGGGTTAAATTGTCATAGACGGCAACTATTACAGGAAGGTGTACCCTCCTGAAGGAAACCTCATGAAATGATCGTTGATTATGAGATTTTATTATCAGTCGTTTTCTTCAGACGGATAAAAAAACTGTTTACTGGTACCTTTGTGCCAGACACAATCACCCTATATGGGGAACTACCCTTGAGCACTTTCTATTCCATATTCCCCGCTGCTCTCAGCTAGAAGATCATACTGAAACTAGAGGAGTCAGCATTTCTCCGGTGATGCAAGCAAACGGGTAGCATGTGCGCGAAAGCTCTTGCTCCTCGGCTTATCTTCATCCCTCTTGCCACTCTAAGCCACTGTACTTGGCTGGGGGATTTTACCAGAGCAGACCGCCAATATCGATTCTCGTGATTTCCGTTGCACTAGCCGTGGGGGGGTTGGCTCGGACAGCTGGCAAACAGGCAACTGGGCAGGCAGGCAGGCAGGCAGACAGGATCCCGACTAGCAGTTACTATATATAAAACGTTCTTTATATCTATAGATAATTTTAGGGCTAAGTACAGTTGAAAAGCCGAAAATAGTTGTGTCCATCTTCGACCACAATGCGACCACGTGTAACCATACTTCGAGGAAGGGTTAATGTGGGTCACTGGGTTATCGTTATTCGTTCCTGTTGGGATTTTACGATTAATTGCATTTAAAGGACCAGACGCAAGCCTTGCACTTATGTTGCACCTATGTCACGAGACAAGTTATGCGGAATTATGGGTAGTTCCCCGTGCGGTTAAAAAAATATCGAAGAATTTCTTATATATTTTTTTCAAGAAAATTGACGACCTTTTTCCTGGTAGTCTAGATGCAACGACACGTGCTCCTGATTTACGCGAATTCGCGTCACGTGTAAATTCTACAACGTTTTAGTAGCTTCCATTATTCTTTTTTTTTTCTTCTTCTTTTTTTTCCTCTTGGCTTGCAGCTGTTACGACTCGAACCACGTGGAGTTATAAAAGCCTGTAGGATCTCGATGTTACGATCAAAATAATTCCACATACCGAATGTTGTTCTACAAGTAGTAGACAGCAGTGAGACTTATCGTATTCATACGTTCGTACAGGTACTTCCGGGTCACGTACATACCTAGAGCACTTTGTGAAATGAGTTTTCCCACGTCCCACGAGACGTGGCTGAACGATGTTGGTAAAAATTTTCCAAAACCAAAAATCAATTTCGATCTGTTCGAACGAATGGATAGTAAACAAAGGACGGTAAATAAATTCAATCATACGTTTACTGCCCGCATCACCCTGTATATCTGAATTATAATATTATACGTTAAAAATTAAAAAAAAATCCAAATTTCATTAATATCACCCACACGTGAACATATGGTCAAATTTTTCAGTTTCACAGTTTACATTCGTATCCTGTGGTTTTTCAACATCGCATGTATATTTATTTATAGAATTAAGAGGACAGGTCACAGACCTCACGCAATCGTACGTATATTTTTTTTGTGTTCGAAATGCACGTATCCAAATTTACAACGAATCCCTAGAAGAGAGTCAGGATGATTCGCTACTTTAAAACGGTCAGATAAATATAACCGATGATGTCGTATCAAGGTAGGAGGGCGTGAATCGACATCGTACGTTATTCGAAAATACATATATTTCTATTAAATGCTAATCCTTGGCAGCGACGTATTTCGACTTAGCAACAGAACCGAAGATAGAAATAGGTACGTTAGAGCTGAGGTCTTGTGACTTTTTTAATTCCGTAGACATTATACAAGAACTTTCCGGCAATATATATATACATATACATCGCGTATCGTAAATACGTGCTAATTAGGTCGTTCGACACGAGCAGCTGGCTGGCTGGCAAGCCGAATAGCTACGTGTATACTTTTAATGGATTAAAAACATTTATTTATATTTTTCGCTATCCGCGTAGCAAAACATATCGAAATACGAAAAGATTAATCGAGTCCGTAGCGCGAATCTCGTGACATAAATGGCAAAAGATAACTGGGGGGTTAAATTTTTTACAAATTTTTTTAAACTGCTACAGTTCCTACGTAAACAGCGAGATAAGTCGCGTCAAAAGTCGAGGAGCGTCCAGCAACGTGGTGCTTGTTGTCGACGTAAATACGTAGGATCGTTCATTGACGTCAGAAAGCAACCTCCTGGTGCTAGCTGGGTATTCGAGATGGTCCCGACCTGGCACGTCGCAACTTTGGTGGATACGCGTTGACGCCCGCAAACCAATCACACTCAACTATAAATAAAGGACACTGTTCCTATTTTAGCATGTGAATTAGTGTGGCTCACGGGCAACGCGTATCAATGTAGATTTCGACATTTATTTATAACGTGATCACTTAAAATCAGGCCCTAGGAGACTAGGCCACGTGTGGAGTAGGTACTATCTTGTTGACAGTACCTGAACTAAGAGTTTCCTTGACTTTGAAAATACCCATAGGTGTCCACATGAAAAGGATGTAATTTATCGTGCTAAAATAACCATGAAATATATAATTTCAAAAAAATTCAAAACGATAAAAAAAATTTTCATCGTTATCGTACGTATGATAAATTCATTGATTTCGTGATAAAATCGTTTTTTGAACCTCTAAATTAATTGGTCATTCCCTTTGACGTGGGATATCGCTACGCAAAGTACTGTATGATTAGTATAGTCCCGTGTATCGAGCTAGAATAATACACAACGGTCGGTCCTGCCGCGCAGCGTACTCGTGTTTGCTTTCGGTCGGTTTATATACCCATGTTAAAAGATGTTGGATACAAGATGAGACGTTCACGAGAAGTAGCAGCGGATCGGATGGATGATCAGACACCTGTTTCCTCTTTCGCAGGGCCGAGAAGGTGCAAGAGCGAAAATATCTCGAGAAGAATTTATTTGACCAGGCTCGTTTTCACGAGCGAGTTTTAAATAAAGCTTCTGCCCTTTTCTCTAGTTTCGCATGTCTCGCGCTTTCGCATAGTAAACAACGTAACGTAAAATATAACCAATCACGCGAGACAGGTTACGGAAAACAGGAAAGATTGACGGAAGATTTATTTTTAGCGAAACAAAATCTTCGAGAAAGTTCTTCGAAGACGAGTCACGAGCACAAGGACAAGATATCGGAGTCTTTGATATCTCTACCCACAATGCCCTATCCAATTGGCGATATTCTTCGCTACGAAGGGTTAAGTACGTTTCCATTAAGAAAGTTATCAGAATTGAAATCGACTACGTGGAGGGTGCCCGTCCATTCGTGAGCTCCTGGTGCAAGATAACATTAGCGAGATATGACCCGACGTCTTCCAGGAGGTCAGCCTTAGGCCAAATTCGCGAACCCATAAAGGGACGTCTTTGACCTGACCGATCTATAACGAAAAAAAAACAGGTCGAGAGAAGATTTACTTCCACGATGCCAAGTTATCCCAATTTTGAAGATAAACAAGGCGTCAGGGATAGGACCGTGAGGCGTCGGGACGCCGATGGCGCCACACATTTCAACTATCCTCGAACGGCATCGCGAAGAAACTCCATCAACGAGAGCTTTTACTGCGTATAAACCGACCATCCTAGACGCTCGTTCCATCCCCTCCATGCCTTTTCTTTTGCACATACAAACATCCCGCTAGGAAAACTTTGCGAATACTCGCCTCACCCTAAATTGCCAAGAAACTTGTCGTCCGTCGGTAATTTCGCAGGGCGGGTCGATAACGTGAATGCTTGTCAGAGGAATTCGTGTTTTGGGACGAAGAGTCTTTATCCTGAATATTATTTTTTTTTTTTTTTTGACAACTTTTACGTCCTCCAACGTGCAGTAAGAAGTTACGTGTTTGCTTTTGGAAAATGGGAAAAAGAAAGACTTTTCTATGTCTGTAGGTAAAGACGGGGTAACGGGTACCTTAGTTGGTTTTAGTATTGTACCAATAGAAATGGGATTATCGGTAGCTGGGCCTTGGCACACTGAAATTTGTGTCAGTTGGAAACGGCTACATTATATTTCCAATAGGAAAGGTAAATGCGATTATCTTTTCCTCCGCCTCCCACGACATGACAAATCTGTTACATTCTTGGAATCAGGTACTGGCACGTGGCCAGAGTCGCTAACGACTTTTCTTCCAAATATGATATACGCCCTTAATCCTCTTTTGGTGACGTTTAACGGGGAATTTGTCACGTGCGCGAGAATTAGCTTTGCGAGACGTAGGTCTAAAATTTAGCAGTACGAAGTCCTGGCTAGTTCGCTGCGTCGTGAACCGATCTACCAGCTGCATCTGTCGTCAATGCAGGTGCTTGCGGTCGCGTGCAAACGTCTTTGTTGACCTACTCTTACTGCGTGTCAAAACGGTAAGGTATTTTCTTTGATAAATAAAAAAATTATGCTACCAAGAGATGATCCGTACCAAAGTGACGTAAGAACAAATAATAAATCTCCCTCGAAGATGGACTCAATGAAAACAGAAAACGTATGAAGACGATCGAGAAGCTTTTCCGTCGCTCGATAAGAATTTCGCGAGTAAACAATTCGTGCAACAACAAACAACACCTTTGCCGCAATGCGCGCTTTAAAATAGAATTTCGCCAAATGATCGTGGCGCCTGCAGGCTACGAGAGATGGGATGAAATTAAATGATTAATGAGATTGAAGCGCCGGGCGTACCCGCGAAAGAGGCAGGAGACGCCTGGACCCGTAGTAGGGAAGAACAAATTTCGTTATCTAGGTCGGCTGCTGGGTCACCTGCTTGGACGTTGGCTAAAGGTTAAATTCCAATTATAGCATGGGAATAAATAGGTACAATCTTCTCTATGATCGCTCATTTTCTGAGAAGCTTGAAAATCCGTTTACCAGCAACTTTCCTCATCCAAGATCCATCATTCGCATTGCTCATTGACCGACTCGAATTATTTCGGACTAACGACGCATAACGATATACATATAAAGACTGCATGGGACAACCTGAATAATGATTATGATAATTCGAATCTTTGTTATATCTATGTCCGGGCATATTAAATTTTCCGAACCCGCGTTCTCAATAAGGAATAGCAGTTTTGTGAAGTACACGAAAAGGAACGTGTGTCGTGGACGATATTTCGAATCTAAAAGCACTCGACGCCACCCTTGCCGAATCCTGACACTAATGCCTTTCGTCAAAACCGACAAAAGCGAGGACGTTGTTAGAAGGTTTTATTTTTGAAACGCAATAACATATATATAAATATAAATATATATATATATATATACATAGAGTCTACAACCTATTGCGTACTTACAGATAACTATGTATATGTATACTAAGAAATTCGTTCAATATATGTGTATGTGTATATATATATATATATTTCCTTGGCGCATTGTCTAAAGGTTACATTCCAATCATAGCTCGACGCTAATTGCGAGGGCCTATAATTACTTAGCTATAGCGCTCGCAACTGCATACAGCATCGCCGAAGGACCATATTAAGAAATTGAAAAATATAAAATTTTGTCAAAAAAACTTTTACCGATTATAAAATGTAAAAAAAAAGTATATAATGCTTTTCTCACGTTGAGCGTTATCGGATAAGAAAAAGTACAGAGAACTGTATATACGTATATAAGATAATTGCATAATTCAGTTTAATCGACGCAATTTAATAGGTATACTATTTCATAACTGTCGCCAGTCTTATTGAACACGGAATGCACATTACGGCGGTTAGTGCGAAGCGGACGGATTTTGCATGAGATATTGTCAAACTGTCTGGCACAAGTTCTAGCAGAACTTCCAAGTGTAAAAAGTAAGTGGATCACTTAAAATATTTCATCTCTATAAGTGACTCGGATAAAAATTCGAAAATAAAGAAGTTCGATGATATCGATTTAAAAAACGAAAGACGGTATAAATAAAGAAAAACATAGGTATAATCTCGTCATATAAAGATTGGCCAGTCGTGCGTCTGGCGTTAAGAGGATTCTATTTTGCTAATATAAACACGTTCATACGTAATGATATCGAATTTACCTACCGATGGCGCATTGCCATAAATATACAAATTCGCCGTGGTCCAGCACAGCATCCAGAGAAGCGGATTCGCTGTGATATCGATCGACCACTCCACGGCAGCAAATATCATCTTTCATAAGGATGCAAAGTGGTCCGTGCTAATAGATTGGGTACACCAGTGCCAATGACTAACTATAATGCAAGCAATAATCCAGGGAACCCAGCAGGCGTTGTAAACACGAGAAATTTCACGGTAGGGCTGATAGTAACGGTCTCCTACGTTTTCCTCAAACCAGGATAGACGAAAGGGAATGATAAGGCGTCAGCGCAAACCTAGCGACACGCATAGAGTCGAAAGGCACTGAAAATATAAGGAAGTAAAGAGCTCGGTAATTCGTTCTGCTTTTTCAGCCTGACACACAATAAAACGTATCTAATAAACATGACACAGTCCCTTCGCAATTCCCAGCAGGTTCGCGTCGCTTCTATAACGGAGTGAATCGCGATTACTTGTATATACCGTCAGTTACAGATACAGTGTTGTCACGGCCCAACTATTATGCCGCGTTCCCGTTTCTAACATGAGAGATAAGATAAACGAATTTCACGTAAAGTCGAACCCGCACGAAAGCCGTATAAGCGCAGGTCCTCCATTTCGTGGAAGGCACGAAATAAGATAGGAGGGTCCGTCGCTGAGCGGAAGGATAAGAACCCTGAGAAAAAAATGAAAGAAATCGTACACGGAGGAGGACGATGAAGGAAAGAAAGGATGTACGGATGAAAAGGGAGCAGGAGCGGGGAAGCGAAGAAAAAAAGAAACATAATGACCCGTACGTTCCGTCCTTCCAGGACGAGTCTTTGGACTCGTTTACGCTCTAAAAACCTTTATTTTGCGCTACACCACCGGACCAGTAAATGGTTTACATATTAGATACTCCGCGACTGCGGAAGCTCGCATGTGCCAGTTTCAGGCAGAATCTATAGAGTATTGGAGGGGTTGGCGCACGTATTCACAAGTGCGCATATATAGATCCTGGCGTATGTACGTGTTGGGGATGCATGTGTTGGTAGGAACGGTGCCATAACAATATCGTATTATTGGTCGATACGAAAGCGTCACGATTCCATACGAACCGTCCTGCCTGTGTCAGGTGCCATGTGTGACTTTCAATAAAGTCCTAAAGGACTCTTCCTGTACGATTCTATATAGCGATAGCTTGCTGTGGCGTTTCTTATTGAAATAAAATTTCATGCTCGAGTTTCACTGAGAGATGGGAAAATGACTGCAGTCGACTCGCGCCGTCTCTTCGGTACTATTTTAGATGAACGCCGTAAGGGATTGGCAACGGGCGTAACGGATCATCGATGATGGCGCAGCCGGAGGCCCGAACGATCAAATTAGCGTGCTGAAGATCTCCAAGGAGCCAACGTCGACGAAACGTATCTTATACGTGCTTCAAAGGCACCTTAGATAGGTACGTTGCGACAGTCATTAGCCCTGGCAACTGGGCTATTAGTGTTACCCAACTGTCCGACGCCTCGCTGTACCACCTTAGATGTTTCAAGGTCCTAGTCAAAGTGATGACATAATTTTTTGAAAACATGGTTGTATTAATAGACGAAGTCCTGGGGTGGAGGGGTGGATTTAAGGACTAAGGGGAAGTAAACCGGAAGTTGATATCGCTCTGTCATGAAGTCTGGACCATGTCAGTGACTTCCGTGTAAATTGGCACAGGGCGCTGAATTATTGATACTTGTCACTGAACTATCATTCAGGCTCATTGTCAGATTTTACGTACTGGTCGAATTGCCTATCGCTCTTATCTAAGCGGGTTATACATTACATTGAGAAGAAAAAACGATCAAAGGTCAAACCTGCGAATTGCCCTCGGGTAAAATATACCTGTCCAATTTTTCAATGTCCTCCTCTCGCACCCGTCACGCTTCAACCAGATCCCAAAGTGAACTTCTAAATTTAGGTACATACCAATTACTCCTTCGCGAAGTCTCGCTAACGGGCCTATTCGTTGCCTGAGTAGAAAGAAAAAAAGGAAAAAAGATACATTGTTCCTCGTATGACGAGTGCAAGGGTTGAAACTAGGTTGCTGGAACACGTCGAAGACAATGAATATTCTTTTTTTTGTTTTAACGAATTTAGCCCACATCGATATCCATTCCCATACTCGTGCCTGAAATCACCGGGCTGTTTGATTCAAAACTAAAATTCATGACCGGCATCGAAATTTAATGCACGATCTCACTTTAGTCTCCCCCACGCGTCATTTGCAGTGTTACATGAAAACCTCGTACTCTTCCATCCCTTGGAAACTTTACAAGGACGCGGCGCAAGGTATTCGTGACGCGAATAAAACAACTATATCCCACGGGAACTTTATTCGTTTCCTTGCACGTATCGATCTGCTGCTGGTAATATCTCTGTCAAGCTGAATTATAAATAGCAGTGATAGGGGTGAGAGGACGCGTCACCTAACGCTGTAACTTAATAAATCCCAACTTTACTAAATAAGACCCTATACCTGATACACGACGGATTCTAATAAGTTAATCCAGTTAACGGGTTCCTCGCAGTTACTGATATCAAAAAATACCACGCTACATACGCGTCTGAACAATGAGGGATTTCGGGGCCAGTAAAGGTAACGATAAATAACCAGAAAAAAAAGTAAATAACTCTTTTCAAATTCTAAACCACCCTGTATATCCTATTGGATATGTATGCGAAGTTAACACTAAACATAACGACAATTTTTTATAAACGTAATTTATAAAAGGCTTTGAAAGGGTCAAACGACCCGTCGATGATACGCTCAGTGTAAAACCATGTGAATCCGCCCTTATCCAATGAACATAGATACGAATGAAATTTTTGGGCGATTGGATGCTATTCTTATCTCCAGAGCGAAGTGAGCAGGTGGAAGGAGGGATTGACTGGGTAGATGCCTAGGGAAATAGGGTAGAATATGTCCCTAGTAGAGGTTGGTAACCAGAGCTGTAATCTTTTGGGGTGGAAGACGCTTTCTACGCAGAGCCACGCATTGCGTAGAAAATCCCCCCCTCCCGGGGTCGTCGGCAATGTGTCTAGCTCAGAACGGGAATCAGGTCACCGGCCAACTCTTCTCGTAGGGATCTTACAAGTCGTGATATCGCTAGTTTCTTTTTTATCCCTATTATTTCCTTTGTTAACCTTACGTTTTTTTTATATATACTCCATTATCCCCTTTTTTGTTATTCTATTCAAATAACCGCACGAACATTCATCGTTACAAGGGGGTTCACATCCAATATTCATAAACTTTGCGTGTCTCGACTCTACGAAGTACGAGTTATTGAGCTGCGCGTCACCGATGGACACGGTTCTAGAAGACACGGTAACTTGTATGTACGGGAATCCAATTGAGAACAAGACGCGTCATTGGGTATTATTTTAAAATTGTCTGTGGGAATATTTTTTTGTTTTTTTTTTTTAAATTGGAAATAACCGCCACAAGACATGCAGATTGTGAATTATGTAAATTGTATGTAATTTTTGCATTTCGATGCGCAAACCCACTGTAATTTAACTTGAATGGGAATTTGTTTGAAAATAAATTACATCGAACAATGAGCATCCTCAGGTTTTATTGGCAGATAACGTTTGAGCACTAATTAACTCTGATTGGATTTTACTACAGCACTGATTACTCGGACGTTTTTAAAGAGTAGGTTGTAAAAGTGAGGTTAAGCGTAAGTGAGGTGGATCTGAGTTTTAGTGACAGTTTTATAATAGTATTTCAATGTTATATTGTATTTTAAGTAATTTCAAAATTATGTGTATACAGTTTATTCGTGTATTGCGCCATGTGAATAAATTATAGTATGGCATTTATCAGCGAACTAACTCATGTCAAAATTGTATAGCGTCGTTAACGTCACTTCGCCTAAACTTCCGAAGCACGAAGGTTTAACGAATTTCGATAGGAAAATTTTGAACTGCCACTCGGTCTGGTGTTATAACTCTCGAGACGCTAAATACGTTATATGGCGAATCCCAAAACATCCATCATCTTTTTTGGATTTGTTCCAATAAGTGTTTCTCCAAGAGGCGCGAAATCGTCACTAGATTCAAAATGTCGGTATGGCTGCAAACACCTCTGCATCTACTCGTGCATAGAATTTATATCCAACAGTTGTCGCCTAGCGTGGCAGTTCAGCCGAGTAGCGAGACACGCATTTACCACTAGAATCCTGGGCCAATAGAGCGCCAAGAATTCAACGCCAAGTCTCAAATATTTCGTACATCTAGAAAAGTCAGGTTCTAAACGAGTCGTCATTGTGCATCGACAAAAGGCATGTGACAACGGCATAGAAAACTGCGCGCATTCAAAGTCACAGCTAGCGACTCGCAATATAATTCTCATGCCATACAAGGACTGAATGTAGAGCAGGATTTTGCAGGTGGCAAAACTCATAAGGCCACGACATCTTAGGAAAGACGATAATGGGATTGGTTGGAATAGAAAGAAACAAAGGGTGAGAGGTCAAGTAAGAGAATTAGAACAGCTAACCGTGGTAATAGGAAGTCCGTTACAAGACTAGATAAGAAAGAAAAAGGACAGGGTGAGAAACATCCAAAGGGAAATAAAAGGCTGAAGTAGGCCAATGAGAAATAAAGTCTAAAATTTTAAGTAAGAATAACAATAGAAATGAGAAGGAAATTGATTTTTAAAAAAACTCACAAGGATACGTCCAGTGGTGGTCTGCCCGGATATGAGCTCGCCGGCCCAGTCCTTGGCCTCGGTCATGAAGGTCCCCTCGAACTCTTTGCCCTGGCGGGCCGCCTTCTGCTCCTTCTGTTTGGGGTCATTGGGAGCGAATTCGGGTTCCTTGCGACAACAAAGGAAGGCGAACGCCCGCCAGAGGAGGACGATCAGCAATCCGGCGAGGAACGTGAAGATGCTTGAAAGGACGAAACACCACCATTTCCGAACCTTGAGGCAGTCTTCTACCGGAGACTCGATGATCTCGTCGCACGTCATTCCGGCAGATCTCTGCCTCCAGGTCACACATTCACCGGCACTGACCAGCCAGTAGTCTACATTTGATACGCTTCATAATTTGTTTGGGGTTTTAACGCGGACTTATCTCCCTGCTTTGCAATCTATCGTTAATCCCCCACTAGCACACTACGAAGGCAAACACGAAGATGCGCTCCGCGCTTAACCTATCGCCTCACCACCACCGCGCCGATCACCGACGACGACCAAGTGTCTCGACGACCATACTACACCGCAGCAATCAATACGCAACAATGGACCGGGACCAATAAGCTCGGAGCTTTTCCTGACGTAGATGCTACCCTCGAAGTACCGAAATTCGACGTCGGGGCGCTAGTTCGCGACTCTCCGTAGCCCGATAAAGCTCGACGTGACGGCGCCGGCGTTCCTGCTTTCTACATCCTGCGCTTGTACGTTTCTCCTACTTCTCTCACTATTTCCCCTACCCCTGTGGCTTCACGCTTCTCCGACTCAAATACTACCGCCACCTCCTTTTACTATTTTCATTACACCACAAGCTCTCTGCGACTTGCTACCATCGTTTCATCGACTCATCTTAATAAACATGCATAGGAATTAATTTCATGGGAATGAACTCACGGATTAACAGGGCTTTTGGATACACTTAATTGGATATTAGGGATATTAAGATGCTTTGTATATAACCCTGTGGCTATCGAATAGTTATAAATAGTTGGGGTCTTATATATTTACTAGTTTTTACCGGTTTCAACTGGTCCGTACTTATAGACACAAATTTCCAAGAACGTTGTTATTATGAATTAGTTTCCAACAACTTTGCATTTATTATTAATTCGTTGTATTGATTTGTTATGGGTAGCAGTATTCAAATGTATCAATGTGTGATACAGTGGAAAAAAAACACGTATATACAATATGATATTTATTTGGTTAAACGGTTGGAAAAGTATGAAAATTTGAAATAACAGTTACAGTATTGTGTATAGTAATCCCCCATTCGTTCAAGAATTGATTGAATTGAAATTTTCATATACATATGAGCCAATAAGATCAAAGCATCTGATAATGAATTATTACTTCAATTTATGAAGGCATCACTTGCATGATTGATCTAATTACTAAAATTTTCGTTCATGGACTGCCTCGTAAATTGATAAGCAAGTATTAGCAAACAGACAGGCTTGGTTAAATCGCGTGGAATGTTCCCAGCAGACAAGAAGTTAAGCTGACGCCCAAGGGGTGGTGATGCTGACTTGTACAGTCAAGTACAGCCGGTAGTGGACAAGGGTACTTAACCGAAGACTACTTCATGGGCTAAATGAGTAAGAAGCTCTAGGTCCATAAATATGTCAATGAAATTTTAATTTTAATTCAATAGAAACTTTTGTAGCTTAATTGCTTGAATAGATTTGAATCCAGGTGGTTTTAATCTGAAATCAGGCACAACCATCTAGTACAGTGAGACTTTATTTCATTTTGCTGTTGAAAAATATATGTCTAGAATCTGCACTGAAAGAACCATAATTCTTATCAAAATAAATTTTTAATTTTTAATTTAATAAAAGTCTTTTAGTTAAAGATATGAGTTGTAGAAAATAAATTATTCAAAATGTTCATTATTTAAAAAAAAAAGTATCAATACAGGGTTTCAGCATCTTTCAAAAACTTTGTACATATCAGGTAAACTTGCTATCTGCAATATGGTGGAATCATGAGCAAAATGTTTTGGTGGCAATAAGCTTTCTTTTATGGCAGGATATAAAATATGCTCAGTCACATGTTTCCAGTCATGAGTTTCATCATTTGGACTGAGACAGCTAAACAATTTTGCGGTCTCTCTACAAATTCCTTGAAAACAAGGCTGTTCGGTTGTCCAATCCACTTCAGTTGCTAAGCGTAGTATGTAGAGTGGGAGTTCAGCTTCGTATGGGAAATATTTCTCTGAAAATGAATTTTATTATTAATTAAAACATAAGAAATTTTAGGTGATAATAATTATAATGATATACGCACCCAGTAATATGGGTAAAGATTTCAAATATCCCTTTTTG
>JARQSV010000278.1:404699-441023 GCA_030142285.1 Calameuta idolon | reverse complement strand
AGAAATTTTAGGTGATAATAATTATAATGATATACGCACCCAGTAATATGGGTAAAGATTTCAAATATCCCTTTTTGTCAATTACAATAGAAAAGTATTCCTTCAACATATCTGCCTTTTCTAATAATAATTCCTTTGCGCTAGTTGACAAATCCTCCATTTTACCATCTTCTTCGGTCCACCCAGCTTCTTCCGTTTGCAAACCGAGCATTGCCAGATCGTACAGTGACAATGGATCCTTAAGTATAAAAAGTTAAATTTCATTACAAATTCGTAGAGGATAATATGAACGATGTGCAACAATTCTTAACCTTTTCGGTATTGTAGACTAGTATAAAAGACGTCGCATATTCAAAATATTTAGCGATTGGGAAGTCTGCTGAATGAAAGTACATTGCAGAAAGGGTTAATAATTATGAGATGTACAATATTACTTACCGAAAATCTTATAACTCCGTAATTTGCAAAGTCATAGATCATAATCTCGTAAAAAAGTTCTTCGCTAAATGAACAGAGATACCGTTAATGAATATTATTTTATGCAATATCATGATCTTCAAAAAAGAAATACCTACGCCAATTTTTGAGTATTGCAAATATAAAGATTAACTCCACTTTGAATGAGAGCAAATTTTTCGTTGACGCAGCCGACAAATATTAAATTTGATAAAATCTCTCTGAGTCCTTCATGATAATTATCTTCTACTTCCTTTCTCAGTGTTAATACACTCATCAATTTTACTTCCCTCATGAAATTATTAACTGAATAGGATCTGAATTCTGGTGTAGATTTAGTTTCTATTATTTTAGATGATGAATCTTTTTCGGATATGGTACACAATACATCTTTTTCCTGCTCTTTCACCATATCACCTTCAGCACCTGACTTTTGTGAAGTACCGCTCTGTGTATACGGATTCCCCAAATATTTATAGACCCTTTCAAGGGCTTTCTTTGCTACAGGATCGCAACAATCATCCATTATTGTGTCTTGATTTTCAGAATCATCGTCTTTGGTCAAATCAAAATAACTATAATTTATCTCTTTATTTTCTTCAGGATTGTCTTCCTCTTGATGTGACAGAGTGGATGCAACTGTGTGATCTCGACCATTACTTAAGTTTGATGTTGATTCAGAAGTACTTGCATCATTTAAAATTGCACTCCAATGTCCTTGAGATTCTTCGATTGGGTTTTGGGTAACGTTTATCAAATCATTGTCAATCGGATGTGTACGTGTAGAACTTTCATTTAAATTGGTCAATTCGCTGTTATCTTTATTATTTATGGGGTTTGAAATATCAGTGATATTCAATATTGTAGTATCGTTTTCAGTGTTTGTAGTTTCTCCACAAAGTGATGCATTTATATCTATATTATCAGATTTCTTCTCAGTATCGCTACTAGTATGGTTAATTCCTGTATGAATAGTAAAATTAAATTTATCCAACTTTTGATCAGATGAATCAGTTCTGATCATTTCTCGTGCGTGTATCTTTTTCGTTGTATCTGAATGATTCTTATCGTATTCAGGTAAGACTTCTTTAAGAGTCTCTTTGGTAATGTTCACTTTTGGAAGGCGAGCTTGTAAATAAAAAGTTCTAGCAGCATTGTTACTAGCTAATTTCTCATCGAGTGCAATTTTCATCCTCTCCAGTACAGAATCTTCATGAAGAAATCGAACTTCGTGTTTAGTGGGGTGAACATTGACGTCGATGTTAGTTGAATTTATTTCAAGAGATATATAACACCAAGGATGTGTCTTCTTTGGAAGATATATCGAGTACAAATCTTCTAGCATCTTTCTAATAGCTGAAATACATATATTGATAAATTAACACAATTAACAATTAATATTAGTATATTTATTCAGAAAGTACTAACGAGTTGAATCGACAAGTCGGTGATTAATGAAGAGCAGTAGTGTCATCCTCTTCGCTGAATAATTTGGATTCGTCACAAGAGCGTGCATTTTGAATTTGTATGTCACATCTTCTAGATCGATTTCAAGTAACTCTCGTGCAACTGGATTACCAAAAAGAGCTCGAATATTGTTCATATGAGTTGAATTATATTGGGTTCGAACCTATTCAAACTACTAGATAAGTATAAAGACTAGAAAATGGCAGAGAAAATAATTTTATCTCCTTTTACCTGTGGACTGACTTCACCATGTTTCTTTAATGTGAAGCTTATTTTTGGATTGTGAATTGCATATCTTGTAACAACTTCGCTAATTTTAGCAAACTCTTCAGCAGTACTTGCAAGTGCTTTTCGTCGAGTAGCAACATTGTAGAATAAATTTTCTATCGTTATTGTTGTTCCCTGATTCCCAGCACAGGGCTTTAGTGGTGCTTTTAACTTACCATCTATGTAAGAACCCCTATTGATAACATTTATCTATTTATAACAAGATTCAAATTTAATATTTCTCATAGCTTTTCTCCACATTTTAAAACATAATTAACAATGGAAAAAATTATCAATGCAATTAATAAATTATTATTTTTGCAATTATTGAATTATCAATTTTTATTTAATGTAAAGTATCATTTTATTTATCATGGGTAACGTCTATGAGAAAAGACTTTCTTCAAAGAGTTTATACTTTCCTCAAATATTAGAATATGATATTACTTACTTATAAGCACATTTTTCATCAACTGTTTTTGTAATAATAGTAAGAAGCGCTACATGACTTATACTTGCTAAAGCTTCTCCCCGAAATCCAAATGTGGATATCGATTTAAGGTCTTCAAATGTTTGCAATTTGCTAGTTGTAAATCTTTCACAAACAATTTCCATATCCTCTTTTCGAATACCTGTACCATTATCCTGAATCTATAAAGGATACAAGTTACATGATAATGAAAAAATGTTGAACGGTCTTAATTCTTACCTGTAATAATTTTAAACCACCATCCTTAACAGTAATTTGAATATTAGTAGATTTAGCATCAAGGCTGCAAAGATTGATTGTATATTGTTAAATATGAAATTAGAAGAGACATTATATTTGAAACATATATCCTAAACTAACCTGTTCTCAATTAATTCTTTTAAAGCATTGGCGGGTCTTTGTATTACTTCACCAGCAGCAATTCTATTAACAACTACTGTATCGAGTTTTTTAATTTTTGCTGGAGTATTCATTTCTTTATTCTTATCAAATACCATGTATGTCTACAACTGTGAGATGTACCCGTAATGAGGTTAAAATCAATTCTTTTCGCGCGCAATATTTTTAAACCAATGGTACGTTCGAAGATACACTGGCTGTATTTCTTTTATCGACACACTTCATGTTTCATTTACGACTTTGTACGTGTGTGTTTCAGCTTGATTCTCTTTACCCATTGGTCATAACCTGCTACTTTTGGTGCGCGAGGTCCAGAAGCCGTAAATATAATACAAAATATGTCGATGTATGTAAACCGAACTGTGTCGGTAAAAGAAAAACACCCACTGACATTCTGCGTATTGCATACAGGTAAATAGGAACCCAAGGATACTCATAGTATTTGATAGTACATTTCGGAACTTACCCTTAGTAGTTCAGTTACCGCTAATCACAGCGCAAGTATTTCAGTCCGCGTGTTTATAACATTTTTTTATTAACATATATGTATATTAATATTTTAATCTTGTTGTCATTACGATACGATAAGTGGAGACGATCGTGTTAAGTCATTGTTAAAAAAACTATTATATAATAAAATTCAAACTTTTCAAAATTTCAGAAATTTATTGGCGGGCAGATTTGTCATATAAATTTCGGGTAGTGGGGGGAATTACTTACCGGGGTGATCAATCGCGGAGCGCTCATTCATCCACGAGCCGGTCGCCTATACCGGTCTCTTAGTCGCGCCAGTTTTACCGATTTTTATCCTTCCTTTTCTCTATATTTATTTCTTCTTCACTTTTGTACTCTTATTCCTTATTATATTATTTTCGTATTTCTCGCCTTCTTTCTTTTTTGTGCCTTCTAAATTCCCTCTGTTCCTCCTCGCTATCCATTGCGTTTGTTTCGCTTTTCCTATTCCTTTGGTCAGACTGAATATATTTCTTCGAGTAGTCATACGAGGGTAGTTTATTCTGTTAGAGAAACACACGTGAACTATAGTGACGGGGGTTGCCCGTCTGCCTCATTTGCTGGGTTTGCTCATTATGTCGGGCCCAAGTTATAGTCGCAATATGGTCTCTCCGGACCTCCCGACGGGGGTCTTGAGCACCCTTAGGGACGCTACGACCATAGCCTTGCGTACAGTCAATCTAACTAGGTGTCTGTCTATCGCGATTGTAGTATATTTTGTTCGCTTTGCTGAAAACGCTGCAAGACGTTTCTGACCCTCGAGCATTTGCGTGGTTGGAGACGATCCTATGTGTCTGTGGGGAAGTGGGGTAGTCCGTTGGCTCTGGGCAAAGAAGCTGCCTTTGCTTGTGTTCCTGGGCTAGCTTCACTTGAAGTAGTATTGGTGCCTTTGAGCACTTTCTGGAATAAAATCACTCTCTGTCGAAAACGAGAGACTTACGCGTTTAAACTTATGCTTTGCGTTTTTCTTTGTCGCTTAGTTTGGCTTCCTTTCGTTCCTGCGGTTTTCCCTTGAATTCTGAGCCTGGTTTTCTCCTCAATCCCCAATCTGGTGGGTCTCAGAGGGATCGTAGCTCCTTCGTGGAGAGGTAGAACCTTACGGAAATGGGGGGAGGGGGGGGGGGGGGCATTTTACAATATCATTTTCTACATTCTTCATGCTCTGCACAACTTTGAAATATTTACCATTTATTCCCGTGAGTCATCTATCCATACATCAATCGTCTAAGTTGAAATCCTTGTGCAACGAGTGGCGGCAACTGACACTACGAAGTTTCTCTTACATTTTACTCGGATGGTAAATGAAAGCTTCACAATTTTTCTCAAGGTATGTACACCTCACTTTGAACTAATCACCTAATAATTCCCATATTGTTTTTCATCGTCGTGTTTTCAGTATCTATACTTTTATTTGAGTAAGTGATACAATAAATTCTGCTTGCGTTTTTCGAGCAGTTTCTTAGACGTTTCCCTAGATGGAGCCATGCAACAACTCCTCGATGAAGTCTAGTTAAAATATTGTAATTGCATGAAATTCTTAAGTTTATATTATCCATACATAATTTTACTTTCTTCAAGTCCGTGTAACTTAATTGTTATAAACGAATAACTTCCAACCAATCTAGCATCATGCACTTTCAAACACATATTTTACTAGTGACGTATCTAAATTATCATTACGTCCCAGAAGTGAAATCAACCTGCACGTTCGTACTTTTCCAAGTGATAAAACCATTTAATTTATATGAAAAAATAGGAAAGAGACTCGTCTACCATCCAATATCACACCACGGAATTCACAACAAATTGAAAGGAAGCAAAGACCAATGGATAGAGATCAAAGGCCAGACTATAACCACAAAATGACAGACAATGAAGCCAGCAATTGGTGAGTGAGAAATCCTTATATTTTTGAAGAAATTAGAATAACAAATGAAATGGTGAATACAAATTTCCAATAATAAATAAATATATATTTCACTGCTTGAAAAGTTTCTACAGCAATGTAGATATGTGTACGAATTATCGTCGAGAATCATTCATAATTTACACTTATTATACTCGTATAATAACCTAGTATTTTGTCAATCAAATTGAAGATCGGCTGCTATAATTATAATATCAATTCATTAGATCTACTAAGTCCACGTATCACGTTTCTCACTAGCATTCCAAGCAGCACATAAATACCAAAGTCATATTAAACGCGGACAGATCTATAGGTAAAACGTGTCCCATAAGTCGACTGCTAACATAGGATATACCCACGTAGTTTTACAAGGGTTCAGACGTCTCGAAGACCTCTCGAAATATTTGTCCCTGCAATGATTATAAAGCGCGATTATAATTTTTGTAAAGTTTCAAACTTCTCGCGAATCGATTCATCCGCGTTAAACAACCCCGCCAATGTCAGAGGAATCGAATAATATATAACCGAGTTCTGTAAAATTTCAATATCTTCATTGGCAATCGCGTCGACGTCGGAGGCCATGAATTACGTAAATCAAGTAGTGATAATTATTTCATCAGCGTTACCCTTTGTTGTTTACTACATAACCAATATTTAATTCACTTAATCGTAACAATAGCTGTCAACCAATCACTCTTAGCTTTACCCTTATATCCATTAATCACATCCCTGTACACGCTAACTCTGCAGTAACGGCTGAAGCAGCACACGCTGCATATTATACTGGAAATTGAGCGTCTGCGTCCTCATACTGTTTAACCTATGGTGCGAAATCTTCAGGTCGAAATGCACCTTAAGCCCATAAATTGCGTAACAGTACACTGCGGTACCAAACAAAAGCTTCTCTCTCGCTGAATGTAAAATTTCATGACTCACGCGAGTAATCGAATCTTTTGACAGTATTAGATCGTCCATGTGATGTCGAAAGTTTTGTTGCTTAAAATCGTCCATTAATATGCTCGTGTAAATTCACTTATATTTTTCATCATTTTAATCCGTTAATTATCTTACGCTCTTCCACGACCTGAATAAATTCAAGGCATTTTTTAGCGTTACTCAAAATGTTTTTTCGGCCTGAAGTTTCAATATATTCCAAACACACGCCTACGCCACCAAATATCAGGCTGTACTTTGTGATGGATGTAATCAATTTTTCACGTGGCTGCTACTTGGAAGTAGAAATTAATTGAATTGATATTTTGCGGTTGTCATTTGGGAATTACGGTACTCTTTTTTTTTTGTAATTCAATATTTTTTATATATTGCGAAAGTTATATTCGAATTTTATAATTTCACTCTCGATCTCGTTACCTTGAATCGCGCGCAGTAAAACGCGTAGAATTATTTTTTCACAAGATATTTCAAAACGAAGGTTTGACACATGGTTATCCTTGCCGACGTAAATTAGGCTTGCCTTCCTCTTTGGTTCTCCGTGCCTATTAATCGTACAGTTGTTATCGAATAATAGGGTCTCTTCGTGACTGATCTTACGAAACGGGTTACCGCGTGAGATTGTATTACGAAGCACGTGACTTCAGTACGTAACGAGTAAATTGGTTTACAAAGATAATTTAAAGCGCCGTAAATATATTTTTTTACACCTTTCTAAAGTAATATCAATGGAAATGGAAATTTGAAACTATCATGGAAACGATCGAAATGATATTTTGTCCATATACCACATACGAAAGTTACCATTGGCAAGTATTTAAAAGAATACCAGATACAAAATTCATTTTATTTACCCACGCCAATTCCTGTTATATGGTACATATGTATATCGTACATTCGATACACAGCAATCGTGAGTATTATCGTCTAATACATGAAATTCCCAAAAGTCAAGAGTAGGCGAATTCGGGGTATCCAGTTATAGGATCTACCGATAGGTGGTTGATATTTAGGTTATGCATACAAGAATCGTTTAATACGTACCGTGTATGTTGTACAGCAATAATCGATCGTTCTCTGTTCGCAAGAGATAATTAATCCTTGAAACTTCTCGGTCAAAGGTCACAGTCCAAACAATTATTAACTTCAGAATTAACTGATGTCTAGACTGGAGTCCACATACAAGCGATTCATTGAAGTTTCAGCTGAATCTGCTAAATACTTAACTGATATAAGTGAATGATTTAAGGGTGATATATAGGGTGAATCGAAAGGGAAGAGAAGAAGCTCGAAGACGTCTGCTTTTCTTGAGGTGTTTAAGAGACGTCTTTAATTTTACTAAAGACAGGGTGGGTTCCTTCGGTAGGAATTCTGAATTTACGTTGAAATGTCATCTGTTAGAGACAAGGACTGTACGTGAAAAAGCCGAATCGAATTTTTTTTTTTTTTTAGGAAAATAAATAGATGACATAATTGGACATTATGAAAATCCTTTGTACCTACTGTTTCGAGGAAATGTTGATTCACGTTCGTCGATAACGATGAATATGAAAATAACACTGAAAATCCAAGTATGTTATTTCCTATCTTGTATATGTCAGTCACTTTTTATAGACTTAAAAGTGCGTTATTCTTTCGTTGGAATATGTGGGAATAACAACACACTTTTAAATCTGTCAAAAGTTATTACCATAGAGAGGAATGGGTGTACCACGTTAGTATTTTCAGTGAAGCTGAGTGGAAATGACAGCAGATGATGTTGATTCATTGCAGAAAGGGATTTTGGTTTGGAAAAAATATGCATAGTTTTAGAAATTGACATGTTCGTTAGCGAAGAGACTGGTTAATAGAGATAGATCCGAATTTTGGTTTTAAATTAAAGTCGTTGATTTTCAAAATCGTTGTCGCGATCGACAGATCGGTTTGGAAAAGATTAACTTTATCATTGAAAATCGTCGTTGGCTTAGGATCAACGTGGTGTAATTATGAAAAATTTGTAAGTTTGTATTTTAATTGTTAAAAAAATTTTTTGATTTTAAAAGAAAATACTTTAGAATATCCCACATCTGTTCAGAGCGCTTCGGCGCTATTGTCTTTCGCGCGCATGTCAGCCTAGTGATAATATAAAATGAGAAATCATCAACGACAGTATTGTTCAATGAAGCCTAATTAAACAATTATTTGAAAATTGTCATCCGGACTGGCGTTTAGAAATGATTTCTTATTATTTTTTTTTAAATAAATTCAATTATGAAATTTGAAAATTTAGTAATATGCTGTACTCCACCGATAAGTTATCTCTGCGTAAACGACGTTCATTGTTGCTTCAAGAGTTTCCTAGGGGTTAGCATACCCTCGTTGGAGATACTCAAGTGACTTCCTCCGGTACGTGATTTGCATATTCTATTTGGCGAAGCGGTTCGTGCAATTTGTTTTACCGCTTGAAATACTCTTAGGGCTCGGGTATTATATAATGTTAGGAAATATTTCGACTCTCGTGCGAATGGATTTATCATTCTGTCTCCTTACGACATGCGTTGGCGTCTGATTTTGACAGTTGAAATCATACTACTGAATTATATTGAAATATGTAAGCTTATATAAATCATCGAGTTATTTTCAATTGTACGATTCGTACATGGTATTAAAAGAAAATGTTGCATAATCCTCAAAGTTATTGTTTCACCCGATACATCGTATCAAAAGGGACGTAACTGTACTACTTTATTAATCTGCGTCGCTCATAAACTTCACATTATAAATAAGCGAAGCGGCGCGGAGAACGTACGAGTATTTCCATACCGTAAGAGGAATAATGACCTGTTTCTCTGAAGTTGCACTAAGGCGGTTTCTATTGATACTTAACAATGGAGAAACATATCATATAAGTGCATCGCGACTGTTGCTATTGTGAATTTGCTGATTCTGGACTTTATGCATACGAGAATGAAAACTTTTGAACGAGATAAATAGCGTGAAAAATGAATATGAGGGAAGTTAAAAAAATTTTGGAAAATGCTAGATACAGGGTGATAACTAAGTTAGCGTCTTATTTTTTGTACCTCTTTTTTTTGGTAAATGACCAGAACTAGTGTTGAATACATCAGGAAATATGGACCTACATATACCAGATACCAAGTGTTTCACGAACCTGTGGGGGGTTGGGGGGGGTGGAGGGTATCGTCCAAGCTTCTTATCGGTTCTTCGGGTTAAAGGGCAAGGGGCTACCTTAAAATATCGTACGAGAGGGTCGCCGGGCCCGAAAGCAATCCTGCATGATTTAACATGGACACGAACCGTCGAGGGTTCTAGAAGGTTCTCGATCGTGTGCGATTCCTAGAGTCGGGTGTAAAATTCTTTGAATTCAACGTAATATTCCCGGAGCCAGCCTTCGATTCGTCTAATCAGCGATCCTCGTGACGTCACTCCTTGAAATCAGGGTCCACGACGTTAATTCAGCATCGATGCGAATATTCGAAGGTTCTCGAAGTTTTGGTTCAGGAATCTGTCTGATCAGAATTCACCTTGTTATACTACTAGATTATAAAGTTTGATGTAATCGTCATTCGTAAAGTTTGCGTCTCAGTCGACCTTGATTAAGAGATCTATTCTGAAGTTTCTATACGAAATTTGATCTTTATCGGAAATTACATCTTATCTGTCGATTTTGAGACTCGTGAGAATCGATCCTGTCGTATATATCAATAACCAATACGTAACTACGGAAAGGTGAAATTTCTGTCGCCGATAATCAGATTCATGGGTTTTCGTTAAACAGAGCGATAGCTGTTATATCGATCGTCCATTGTATGTATATTTCCATTGTCGAAACAATGGCTGACCTGAAACAGTTGGACATTCACAGAAAGAGTGTTGTAGCAACCTTGTATTACCGTTATGAACCGTCAATCCTCGTTAGTCGCATATGCTGTTGCTACCATCGGGAGAGAAAGTTCCAAAATCATTGGTCGCCAATGATTCACGATACCAGCTGTAGGAACACGTGACATTGGGTGACAGTTCTAATTTTGTATGTGAGTTTCTATTCCCACAATGCAATGTACCAATGAAATGTGACTTCCATATTTTGAGATATGCCGAAAAAAATTTAGCTGTCAATATTCACTAGAGCGTGTCGTCGTTTGATTGATTGAAGCTTATTAATAGCTTGAGCCGCAATAAAATGTATCGTTTATTTCCGTACTGGGGAAAGATGTACAAAGAAAGAGAGATAAGAGTGGAATAATGCGAATTGGATTAGATATAAGTCATATGCCTGTTGCAAAGGAAACAGGATACAATTGGATTTTGCATTTTTATTTATATAAAATCCTATGCCAGGAAATATCTTTTTCGAATATATATATTTGCCGTTTCGAGCCTAGATGGATTTAAAGTGGCTATATAAAAATGTTCAGAAAATACCCTTACCGTATGTGAAGTCAACATCGCTAGACAGATAAGGTGTTTCGAACTGATACTTCAATCGGTGACAGTATGCCGATATGATAGAACACACGCATGTAGGAGGAGAGTAAAAAAGATGAAAAATTATAGAGTCGAAAAATTCAGTATACATTTATTTTCAATATAAATAGGTGACAAGTATGTACATCCTAGAGCTTTTAGTGGTAGTAGACTTGATCATTATATAAAAACAAATTACCAAGCGTAGTTAGCACCAATACCAGTGAAGGTAGTATGGGCAACTGGGGCGCCAGGGGCGTATGAGTAAGCTGGAGCGGCGTAAGCGGCCTTGGCCACGACAGGGGCGGCATGGGTAGCGTAGCTCACAGCTGGGGCGACGTGGGCAGCATAGCTGACGGCAGGGGTGCCGTGGGCAGCATAGCTGATGGCAGGGGCGGCATGGGCAGCATAGCTGACGGCAGGGGCGGCATGGGAAGCGTAGCTCACAACGGGGGCGCCGTATGCAGCCTTAGCGACGACAGGGCTAGAGATGGTGGAGTAAGAGACGGCGGTGGCAGGGGAGTATGCGGCCTTGGCTACGACGGGGGCGGAGGCGTATCCGTAAGCTGGTGCATGTGCAGCGTAGCCGACATGTGGGGCGGCGTAGCTGACATGTGGGGCGGCGTAGCTGACATGTGGGGCAGCGTAGCTGACATGTGGGGCGGCGTAGCTGACGGGGGCAACGGCGTGACTGACGAGGGCATCGTTGGTGACACGGCTGTTGCTCACACGGACGGATGAGTGTGGGGAGTCTACTGCCTTGTGGAAGGACGATACGACGTTCTGGCCGGCGTAACCCTTGTGGGTGGATTCCTGGGTGTAGCCAACGCTACCGTAGTCAGCGGGTGCGGTGGCGATGCTGTAGGCAGCGGGTCCACCGGCGTGAGCTACGGCCAGGAGGGCGGCAAGGGCTACAAACTGAAAATTAAAAAATTAATTAATTGCATTAGGCATATTTTTGAAAAACTTTTTACGCAATCTTCAGCGAGAAACAGGCGTCTTTGTATTTTTATCATTACCGAATAATTGGTACCGTTAACGTTAGTTCGTTTTATCAACAAATTGCTTTCTCGTTGTGTACTCGCTTACCTTGAAGGCCATTTTTGAAGTTGAAGTTAAGAGAGCTGGTTAGATCTGCTTAATGGTAACCCCTGTCCCGGTATATATACAAATCGACCCCCACGATCTGGTCGATAGGCTTCGATTAATATCGCGGTCCAGTGGGAGAACGTGAGATTTTGGGCCACTCGTGTTTTGACACGCGCTTGTTCCGTAAGTTACAAGAGGTTTCAGGAGGGGCTCAAATGTCCTCGACGGGGTCCAGAGGGGCCTTGAGGAGCCCGGGGGTACCCCCGGACGCCAATCTGGACCTTTTGTGAAACTGATGGCGAACAGCGGGGAACAGGGAAGCAATTTGAGGCGTGGCTCCCGCGACGCCAAATTTACGATCGACCTATGTGGAGCAGCACTCACTGCTTATTAGGAAAGGCGAACGTGTAGTAGATTACGAGAATTACACGCGTGTAATCTGTCTTCGCGCTGGTCTATTATCTTGAAGGTGCTTGGTATATAATATACTAATTTATAAGTATATTCAAAAAATTATGTGGCAATTCCTGAACTGCAATTGCCTTTGCTACTTTGACGTGATGTAACGTTACGAACAAAGGCCATGCTCGTTTGACGTTTTCCTAATTAGGATTACTCGTGTGAATTTTTATTTTTATTATTTTCCTTTCAAGTATGGGATCTGCATGCTCGTAGTGCAATATCAAATAAATTGGTGCAACGTCTATGAGACGAAACGTACGTAGTGGTGACGCAAGAAAAAAAAAAGAAAATATTCCGTTATCGCAGATTTATCTTAACCAGTCACCAATTGCACAACGTTCGTTAACTTTCTTTCGTCCTCGCCGCATCTGACAGCTGTGATTCGGACACGTATATTTAAATGCAATGTATTATTTTACGTATATCATATTCTTTTCGTGTCAATATCAAATTTCCATAATAACAAACCTAGGCATCTAGACTTTGCATCGTGTCGCAAGACAAAATTCTATTGACACGTAGAAATAAAATTAACCTAAAATCATTGATCTGGAATGAATCAGAAAAAATCGTAATACTCGAATAAATTAGTTTTAACGCGATACAATGGAATTAGTCGCAGATCGATTTGCTCACCAGTATCCAATCAAATTTTAATTCCCTACCACCTTTTATTCTCATGACGGTTTGGTGGCGTCCAAAAAGCAGAAAATATTCTTTCCTATCGGGACATTATTCCTTTTTCTTTTTTCCCTTTATAAATATTCCCAAAAGAACAGAGTATGTAATTAGGTAAGCTTTTGTGGATCAAATAGAAGCGCGGCGACAAAAGACTCTTATCCAACCAGCAACCCTGGTCTTGGTTGACCCATAAGGGATTCCAATCTCTTCTTCGCCATTAATGTCACGAGGAGTCTAATGGATAGAATCTCATGGGGATATAACAGCAGTTAATTGTATTTCGGAAGCAAAGTTACTCTAGTATAATTGTCATTAATACGATTCCGTTCGTATGAAAGACGCGGCGGGAGGTCCAAGAAAATTCGATCAAGATCATTTAACGAACTTTCTTCCGTATCGAGGTGCGACAACACGGCGTCGGGTACTTTTACGTTTGTACATGGATTTTCGTGCCAAACAAAATGGGCTAGGCGTAATTTATTCATGGATTCGTATTTCACTTCTCGCGCTATTCGACAAAGGTGTCATTCTCTGAACTGGAATACATTTTGTGCAGTGTATGCCAGGAGCTTGAATATTCGTGGAAATAAAAGAAAGGATTCCGTAACTGGTCCAAGGTAACCAGACTGCGATGCCATGTATAAATATCGAAGGGAACTCGGCGACGTTCTCAGATGCAGTGGAACACCAGTGTATGGTTTACCGACTGTTACCAATAGGAGAAAAGTAATAATGGAATATGAATGTATCACATAATCGCTTTATGGAATGTCAGTATCGTATTAGAAAATTATTATAATTATTTTGTACGATACTTTTTCTTTTTCTACATCGAACTGCCAGATTATCCAATACACAGATTTGAGAGTTGATTTTTCTGTCATTCACTCGTGGACCAGTGAAACGAAGTGAAAGGCTTTTGAGATAATCGATAGTGTAGTAACACGTATATAGATCGATTTATCACTAGCATTTCGAATATCGTCCATGTAACTAGGTATCTAGTGACTTTTTAGATGAGCACCAACGCACCTGTTGTCAACTGGAAATTCATTCATAAATTCATCAGCACACATCAGTCCTTCCCTCGGGGCTTTGTACATGCGAATTTGTAGCAAGATGATTTTGCAAATTTTATATTACGTCATGGTCCGTCAATGGCAGACACTGACTGTCAAAAATTTATTCGAGACACATTGTAGTATGTTCGTACTTTTTTCCTTGACCTACAGCCACAAGCCTTTGGTCTTTTACGAGACTAATTGAACCTGTGCGAGGTACTTTTATCGTTACAATTCAATTTACAGTCAATCAAAGTCCTTTGTAATTTGTGTCAGTCGTACCTTGAACTGTTTTACATATGCATGTATATCCCCAGCACCTGCATCAAAATTGTGATATTAATTTACAGTAACTGTAAATGCAGCTAAATTTTAGAAAATTTTAATTTTCCTATTGACTAATTGTACTAATTACGAAATATTATTAATTGGCAAATCCTACAGTATCAATATTTTCGTATTTCTAATGTTTCTAATTATAATTTAATTATAAAATTTTAACTATATACTCATTGATATACGTAATAGTAGAAAAAACATTTTTATTATACAGATTATATTTATTCGATACAGTGACAATGTTGTACTGAGTAACTTTGATCTGAGATGTAGGATAAGGTGTAGCAGCATGATTTTCATTATACAATGCCTAATGAAACGAGTGGGCACAAAATTTCGTCAGTTACGTTACAGTCTCAGACGTAATCGCAAATATCGAGTTGTGGCCCCACAACCCGACGGAAGATTGCAACACGAATGTTATCGTTGAACTATAGGTAGATTTTGTTCCTAGTGACTTTTTGTTCTCGTATTTGGCTTCGGGGGCTTATAGGAACGGAATGTCATTAAATCAAGTTTACTACAGTGCAGGAACAATGTTTATTGTTAAGAATTGGCGGTGGATTTAAAAAACTTATTTTATTGCTCCTTAGTTGCATGTCGAATCGACTTGCTAATAAAAAATTTTTTTGGTTGATTTTTATGAAATTTTATGTCACAGATATGCAGTATAATTACACCAAAGATAACGAGCTCCACTTTGCCAATATTTGCACTTTTTTTTTAATTATCTTTTATTGGTCTTTTTTGGCACGATATTCGTACGATACGTGAGATGCGTATGTGGTTGATGGTAAAAATTGTTCAGCTATATTTAGACTTTTCTTTCTCTTTTTTATGTTCTAAAGTAATACCGTGTATACAGCATGGAAAGTATAGCATAATACTATGCTCTTACATATTCCGTTTTGGTTGAGATATTTTGGTTTTCCTAATTGAAAAAATGTGAAAGACCCATTTTCAGGGTGAATCGACCGAATGATTTGTCAGAGGCTAAAAATTTGAAACTTTCTTGATGCTGGCGTTATGGAATAGGGGAAGAGCATGGCGACGCGTTAAATATTGAGATCGCAAAAAAGGTCTGCAATTTTCAATGCAACGTTAATTTATCAACAGTCTCGTAACACGAAACGATGTTCAATGTAAGTAGTCAAAGAGTTCTATAGGGCGTCATTGTAAGTTATCAGAGCTGACAGCCAGTAACGTCAACTTGCGTAACGTTACGTTCATTAATCTTCGTCTCATGGATATTTTCATTATACGAAATTTTGGGAGAGCAATTTTTGAAACTACGGTACGCGCTTTATTAACATTTTTGAAAAAATTTGCAGAGGGAGCAAAAAAGAAAACTGTCAACGAATAAAAATGTGTGACAATTTTTGAAATTATGTTTGCGCAATTTCCCCTTGTCCATGTATATCAAGTAAATTATTTTTCCTGATATAACAGCGCACGTTTCCAAATGTACTTGGAGTGAAAAGTTACGCTCTCATTTTTTTTGCACGTATCTCAATGTCTACTTAAGAAAAGATTTGCTACGCCGGTGAAATATGTAAATATTATTTGCATCAATTTCGAAACGTTAAAGAAATCATGTAGCCCCTTCACTGCCGTCTGGTAGATTTCGATTCGAAAGGACTTTTTTTTTTCGCGACTCACTGGTCACATTAAGTTCACGATCTCGATATTTCTTTTCGCGGATTATCGTCTTGTCAATTGTCAGCTTTAATTGCAGGAGCGTTGTGCAACGATAATCGTGCTGATTATGTATCGGATAAAGTTCTTAAAATTGATGAGTGCACTTAAGACTTAATCGTCTTATGCAGTTTCAAAAGTCCTTGAATTTAGGCATGATAATCCAATCACCGAGACAATCGTTGAAAAGTGAACTAAAAAAAATGTTATTAAATTTTTTTTCCAAAATCTTTGTCCCTCTATATTTAGATTTCTTACTGACGTAATGAATGTATAAACAGTAGACGTGCATAATTGAGAGTCGAGAGCATTTGCTTTGCAAATTGGAACTACTTGCAATTCGTCACAGTGTCAGACAAGCTTTGTCATATTGACTGTATAAAATATAAGTATTATATAATCTATACCTTACGTATCGATTAAACTGAATACTTTAATTGAAAACTGGTTTAAGGAATATAGAGCAGCTACTCCGATATCAGTATAATCGTTAAACAATAGAAATATCGTTAGAAATAACCACGAGCAAAAATTCTATCAAACGTGCATATGACTTCTCGATTATGCACCCAGAGTGCCATTCAAGGCGATCTGGAAGTGAACTCTCCCCAAAAAAGCAATGATGTTCGACAACGATGACAGTATGATGGGTGGGGTCATCATCGCGCCAGTTTGGGAGTGACAATCATATAAAAGAGAAAATGTCCCTCCTGGTCTTCATATCCAGATCGTCCGCCTAAGTAAAGACATTTGAGAAACCATGATTTCGATGGTAAGTTTCATTAAATTGAAGTCCCGATAAAAACCTTAATTGAACGCAATAATATAATTAAGGCCCAATTAAGATAACCTGTTGATTTCCATAGATAGATCAGCCATTGAAAGCTGAACTCATCGAGTAAACTTTATTTCTTTCACAGTTCATAATATTGGCTACAGTGGTGACTATCTCTCAGGCTGGCGTGATAAGTCCCAACATCGGTCCCATAACCTACTCATCCATCCCTGCCGCATCCTATTCGAGTCTTTCGACACCCATAATAAAGTCCAGCTATGCGGCTCCTTATAGGTACCCGGTAAATCCAGGTGTCGCCACCTACTCCTCAGCACCAACTGTATCCTACTCATCCGTTTCAGCACCCGCAAAAGAGTACTCCAGTCCTTATTCCAGTTCAGCCTTAAGTTACACTACGAAATACGCCGGCCCTTATACCTATTCGACTTCACCCCTGAGTTACGCTGCCACCAACTATCACGGCCCAGCAATCGCTGCCTACTCATCCGCTCCGGCCGTGTCCTATTCTACTGTGTCTGCTCCAGCAGTGAAAACCAGCTATGCCAGTCCTTACGCATACTCCAGCTCACCGGTTGCCTACTCTACAAAAGTTTCCAGTCCAGCTGTTGCTGCTTACGCTACTGGACCAGCTGTATCGTACTCCAGCGTGCCTTCTACTGTTTTGAAAACTGCATACTCCAGTCCCTACAATTACGGCAGTGTACCGCTTTCCTATGCTACCAAGACGACGTATGCTGCTCCGGCTGTTGCTGCATATTCTTCAGCTTCTCCTTTGACGTACTCATCACTCTCTGCGCCTTTGGTAAGAAGTGCATACAACGTACCAGGTCTTGGATATAATGTTGCCTCTGCTGCTGCACCCTTGGCGTATTCCGGACACGCTACCTTCAGTGGGCTGGGTACCAGCTACGCTTGGTAAAAACTCACTGGTATTATCTTGACATTTTTTCTAAACAGTCGAGAGAACGGAAGATTAAAAGGGCTTGGGATGATGGAGTGTATTGCTGGTATGGCTCGATAATAGGTCTGAGATTCTGTGTCAAGAATTTTTTTTTTAATGTATATGCTCTCGGGTAAGATTGAGGATTTTTTTTTATTGAGATAAATAAAGGTTTCTAATTATACCGAGTGTAACTTTTAGTTTGATTCGATTGGGTCTGATACACTTTTGTTTGAAAATAATTTTAACGATACTTTCTTTATTTGGATATTTTAATTATTGATGATAATTTAAATGGAAGAAAGATTTGGAGGCATTCGTTATTATTTAACGTTTTAATGTTTTATTTATATCATTTTACACAGTTTGATAACAGTAACAAAGTATATTGAACACTTCGTTGAGGTAATTAATTCAGTATTATCAAATCTAACAGTTGAGAATACTGTTACAATAAATACAAAGCGTAGATTATATAATTATTATGAATCAAAATAAGATCAGATATGAAAAATGATATCAGTCGAAAATTTCCATTACTACCTAATCTTATAATGGTGCTCTCAAAGATCTCGAAAATCACATTAATTTCATGGCGGATCTTCACTTTCTATGTACACGGTTCGTTAAACTTTAACTTCCATCGTTAATCATTCTGATTAAAAATCAAATTTGTATCCGTTTCCATTAACTTTTACATGAGCGACAGAAGGCGCCGCCGAATAAGCAATACCGAGTAAATTCTGCTGCTGTTGTTGCTGTTGCTGTTCTTGCTGCTGTTGTTGCTGAAGTTGAACTTGTTCCGGGATCTGCATCAATAGTTAAATCGAATTCATATCACGCTGTATCCAATCAATCAATTACTCTGTATTCCAAATCATTGATTTTTCATCACCTGATTAGCAGCTACTTGATTTTGCCTGAAAGCAAAAAGTTGAGCAAGTTGCGCCTGATATGCAGCGACACCAGGGTTTTGTTGTTGTTGCTGATATTGTTGGAGCTGCTGAATTTGTTGAAGATACGCCAAAGCTGAGGCCTGGTCATAAGGCGCCTGATAGGAAACAGCTACCGGAGCTGGCGCTGGTGCGGCCGAATAAGTTGTACCGACAGGACCAGCAGGGATGTAACCTAAAAAAAAAGGAAAATCTTATATATAACATACGCACGACTGAAGACGTCTGATCTGAAAATCCATCATAACGAAGACTCATACCTAAACCAGGATTTCGGTAAGCAAGAGCGTGAGCCACGTTGGGCAATACTCTTTGGGCTAAATGCGGATTTCCAATGCTGGAACTGAAAGCTTGATGAGAACTGGGACCGTTGAATGCATATGACGTTTGTGTTAGACCTGGTCGAACGAAACTGAATGATGCGTGTTGCTCCGGGCCACCCAGTACATTTGAAGGCCTAATACCGTGTACCGGTGGCTCTGCCAAAATCAGCTGGCACGAGACGATACAAAGAAGAATGTGTTTCTGTGAAGAAAAATTTGTTTAAATTACTTTGATTTAGGTATATGGCGTACATAATTATAACGTACTAGCTTCAAAGTCTTTGAGGTACGCGAAGCTTTCGTTCCTTTGAAAATTAAATTTTTACTAAACGTACATTCGTACACTTGAATTGGTACTATCTCTGTTATTTCGAGCGTGACGAAATTTAACAAAGTTTCTAGGATCTCTCTAAGAAGCAACTTCGAGAACTTGAAAGATTTATATGTAATTGAGACACTACATTGAAAATACGTAATGAAACTTTTTACCAATTTTCTAAGTACTCTCGCAACTCGTGCAGAAAGCACGAATAAAACAAGGTCGTTTGCTGTTCGTTCGGCTATTATTCTAAGGAAAAGTAAGTCGATCCGATACTTTGGCAAATAAAGGCAAACTTTAACCGGCGTCGATGCGATGAAAATCAAACACGTAAAACTTCTGTTTCAAACGAATGCTGCTGTAGCTCTCGTGAGCATTACTTTTTATTGGACGCTATTTTGCTAATTGACTAATTCAAAGGAAAGACACTCGATTCCTTTTTATATACGTATATATCTGGGGAGCTCTTTGGTATACAAAATCTCATTAAGGTTCACTGATTAATTTAATTACATCATCCACTGAAGTAACCTCGAGCGACACGTTTAATTTTGACCAACTTCAAGTTTCTATGTACCGTGCTACACTGTAAGATATTTTTATTTATAAAGATGAATATTCTTTTTTATACGATTTGACATTACAAATGCAGAAATTGTAGCTTCACACTGTATCACACGAATCAAATCACTCACCAGCATCTTGCAAGCAGCACGCGTGAAAAGAATCAATAAGATGTAGTATATAATGGAAAGACTTGTCCCGGACTAAAATCAAGACGATAGTCCGACTTCTGATTCTCCTGTGGGGCGCTATATACCGCGGAAACGATCAATTCGATACGTGAGGTGCATTGTGTACGCGGCTTGTCGAGGAAGATACTTTCCCTCGGGTATGAGCGAAGAATCTTAATCATTCAAATCGAAGAAAATCTTTGATTTCTTACGATGGAAAATATCTTCTAATATTTCTCGTGAAAAGGTCTACGAAATGAAGCCTGAAACGTCTGTTTGTCAATAGCAGGACAAATGAAGTTGGATTTATGATTTTCTGAATATTTAATAATTTTATATTGCTCTCGTATAACGACGACATTGTTGCCTATGATTCCAATATTTCTGTATTTATGTATATGCTAATGTCGTTAGACCGCATGTAAAATATTTCCTACGCTAAGGGAACGTAGTCAGCGACATTGTTATAAGAGCTGACGTTGCTGTTCGTTAATGTTATTCCTTCGTAGATCACGAGTGGTATTGGATGTATTCGTAAATGCCAATGAATTTCATTTATCTAAATTTACAATTTGATCGGATCGATTTTATAATAAAAAATAACGATCTGGAAATCGTCCAGAGGATCATTTTGGTAGTAGTGACCTGGATCGTTTGCAAATGTAATTAGCAATGAAAGCTACTTTCCGTATTCCTATTGCGGAAGCCGGATCGCCTTCTAGCTATTAATTGTAATCCAAACGATTCACCTGGAATATCAATGAGCTTTTCTCGTATTGAGAATGTGATCGGTAGTGACGTCAGGGTACGGTCGATAAGTGATACGAGGAAGAAAAAGCTTTGAGACTGTAGAAAGGTGACAGTCAGTTTATCTATACGTGATTCGAATACTAAACCCACGTGGTTTGGAGTTTGGTAATGTGATAAATTAACGGAAATTTGAATAACAGAAAAATCACTCGACGTCATTTTCCACATGATCTATTCGTAACAAGTGGAATTAGGTATCACGGGAAGTTTTCGCGATTATTTGTTAATTCAATCTTTTTTTAATCGTAATTATTATTTTACATATTTCATCCGATTCTCATCGCTTCCGCACAAACCGTACCTTTACGACGGGTTGGTCAAATTGGTAGGGAAGAAAAATACAAAAATTTGGAAAAAAAAGGAAAATTGTTATTTCTATACCAATCTTGTTAACTGATCAAATTAAATTAAATTTAATTCCATACAGTTCACTTTACATCTTTGTATCTCAGTTAACGTGACGGACAAGAGTTTCACATGGCACGTTAATTTATAATGGGTTCAAAGGATTTTGCTAATGATAAAGGGTGCGCACCAGTAGAGCATCAAATATTATTTGCCTTGCAAATTTTAAATCAGCCCTTTGAAATGGTCCAAAAGGGACATCTAAGATGGAATTTGTTATTATGAACATCAACTTATCAATTACCTACGTAACTTTGCCAGTACTAAAAGTTTCTGTATTCTTTGAAGGCACGCTTTGTAGATACTATTCTCTCTGATTATCGATAAGTTAAACTTCCATTTAAAGACTCCGTCAATCTTCCTCCTTACAACTTCCCGTTTACCGATAATGCACAGTCTTGATAATGACTATGGAATCGTTATCACGAAATAGGTTAATGACAGCCTATATGTCCCTAAGTCCTTTGATGTCTCTATATACTCGTAAAACAAAATTAACTCAATTTTTTTTTTTTTTTTCAATGGCAATTAAATTTTGTAATCTACCATTTAATCGTATTCGCTTCATTTGGAACATTAAATACTAATTAATGATACGTGCTTGATTAATTGCTATCAGAAGTCATTAGGTCTGAAAAGCTATCTTGATTGAAATCAATTGACGACGATGAAAATTCTGTGGGTATAATACATGGAACGAAAAATTTTGTAAAAATTCCAAAATACAGATATGTATGCATTTATAGAATTTTCATATTCAATAGAGTATGCATTTTGAATAATAAAAATATATTGTCCAATGTTACATCAGTAATATTCTTTTTGTATATTTGACAAAATCATTACTCAATAGATACATTTTCAAGATCTTTTGGCTTCGTCAAAATAAATAATCATCCCTTAAAAATTACGCATTCAATGTACATTCCACGAAAACGAAGAAAGGAGGAAGTGCCCCTCGTCCAAGCAGCGAAGCAGAATCAAATGATCAAAGGTTCGCGTTGTTGACTTTCACTATTGTCATCTTTAATGGTAGATCGAAAATTTCTGCCGTCGACAAAAGGATCAAGGGTGCATAGATTATGTAAGATCTTTTGTGTACGGGTCCAAAAAGCTTTTTACTTCATTACTCGTTTCAATGACTGTAAACCATGATTCTCGTGCGACCTTTATAGTAGTGAAATAAAAGAAGGTCCTACATACCCAGTGACAGGGAAAGAAAATAATCAAGAATAATTCTGGTAGAAAGATCATTAGAAAGGGATAATGGTTTCTTAAGAGAGCTCATCTTTATTATATTGCACAGATGTAAATACCAACTAGTCTTTTTTTTTTAAGCTAAAAATAGAACATTGCTTTTTCGTGACTTGGATGTAAGAAGCAAGGGAATTAGAGAAACGATAGGGGACCGTGAAAGGGTAGATGTCTCAATGACTGATGCCCAATATTTTCTCTTCGTGCTCGATTTTACACACCCTGTATACAGTTGGGGTGCGAAATGGAATGAGAAAGTGAGACGAAGCAGCGAGTGATAAACGACACACCCTACTCGGCTTAGGAATCGTAGAAATGTTATTATTAAGCCACTCTTGAGATTGGTAAGATTCGTGTGAGTCCTCGGAGTATATACAGGGTTATTCATGAAAAACGCATCGGCTAAAATTGGCCGTGTGATTTCATGAATCAGTGTTGGACGGTAGGCAATTTTTAATAATCGAATCGACATAGGAAAATGTTTATGAGCAAATACTCGAAGATTCGTATGGGATTTAATCACAGTAGGCTGAAATTTCTACGGATCGTATAATTAACGTTTAATTAATTAACAATTTGTCAAGCTGTCGCGTCACGTCGTACTGTAGAGCCACCGAGAAATCTCAAACGTAGCCTCAGCATGTATGTCGAGTGAATACAATCGCGAAACTCAGAATTGCTGGAAACCATAATTGAGCGAGTTTCAGAAACTATATAATGAATAACTATTTGACGACTATATTTGACACGTATACAACATTTTGAATAGCGGCCGGCAACTTTGGATAAAAGCAATTTAATAAAATCAAATCGAAGCATACAAAGATATACAATGCAATTAGCTACGGTACCAGATAACATTATGATTTATGAGAATCAAGGCATGAATTATAGTACAATGATTACACGAATTTTAACAGAAAAATAATTTTCAAAAGGAAAAATATATAAAATTGAAAAAAAAATCCATCGAGAAATTTTCGCTGAAATTTTCAACGTATATCTATATTGATATGATATAACCTGTTACATTGTAAATTAATGTTTTCTTAATGAAGATAAAAAACGTAATAATGGCTACATCGGGTTACCGTCGAAGAATGATCCTGAGAAAAAAATATATAGAATTAAAAGACCCGTTCGGAAATTTCTTTTGAATTGTACCATTGGGAATGAGAGTGAGCGAACGTGCGCGCCTTATAGAGTTAGTGGATATAGCTGAGAGAAAGGGTCTCATCTCTTGTCTTGTGAACCCTAGAGAATAATCGTATTATTTGAGAAAATGCAATCTACTCTTCCACCGCTAGAGTTTCCTTCATGAACGACAGGGATTGGAAGGAAAAATCGCGCGAGGGATGAAATGCGAAGTGCCAAGGTGTTTCAAGTTGAAGAAGAAAGTTGAACGTGATAAGGAACAAGAAAAAAAAATTAAAATTATGAGAATTTAAGAGATTGTTTCATCGTCATAGAAGTAGATTGCGAATTTGATCTTTTTCTCAATTGCCGCTTTTGGTAAATGCTACTACCCTCGGTTTTTTTTCGTAACGCTAGACACGTTTTGCGATTAGTATCGTGAATTCTGAGCTGTTCATATTTTTGTATGTGCTTGATTAATTGTAAATCGTTGAAATTTAAAAAAAATTGTTTTCCTTTAGTTTTCGCAAAGTTTCATCGAGTCAATTTCAAACTTTCCTTCAATCGCTTCTACGACGATTTTTTTTTATATGTGACAGCTGCATATGACCAAATGCTTAATCTAATTGTTTTATGCTTAAAAAAAATTTTAGATGAACTTTTGAACTGAAAGATATGCGAATGACATTTCACGTGCGGATAAATTTGTCACAGTTTTGGCAAATTATTCGTTTGAAGTAATCATAGAGTACATACAGGACGTATTAACACCTTTGCTTCAAAGCCATAATGGTAATTCCATTTGCTTTGTTTGATGAAACCCATTTCAATTGTTACAAATAGCTCGCTATTCATACGCCTTGTTTCCCATTAAAATGGTTTCTCCACAAGATAGAAGAAGCAGACTTTGAATTTGAACAACTTCCCTATGGACCTGCTTGTTGTCATAATATCCCTCTTGTCCTAAACAAAGAAGATTTTTCATATTTCATAATTGCCAAAAAAAAAAATCAAAACAAATATTATTTTTCTTGCTTTTATTTTTTCTCGACTATTAATGCTCTCTCTCTCTCTCTCCACTACATATCAAATTACATCACCGAGTGACAATTTGATATAGCTTATTGCATATCGTTGAAGTAACTTCGAATAAAATTTCGCATAAATTATTTTTCAAAATTGAGTCAAAATCTTCAAGATAGTTTGCCCATATATTATTCATGCTTTTATTTTGATATCTTTTAAACGCAATATCTTCAAAATATTTTCTCAAAATTCCATTTCGCACTGTCTGAAAGACAAAGGTTCTGTATCAACAGTCAAGTCAAATCAATGAGACTGTTTGTTCTTGGACGAAGAATGATGCCTTGCAATAACAGAGAGAATATTATCAGCCAAGTATATCTAAGATTTCATAGCACTCTTGCCGATTCAACTCCGTCACTCAGACGGGGTACATAATGGTGGAGAGGGTTTGCTCCCGTAATATACCCAGTAACCAGGAGCTACGATAAACACCATATATACGAAAAAAAGTAAAGGAGATGAACTATGTCGCTAGAAATTCTCAATGTAGACTTTAATATTACAAAGGAAGCAAAAAAGTATCAAAGAAACGTGTTTCATCGTATAACTGAATTCACTGTATAAATCATCGTCATAATGTCAATTTACGAACACCTTTACGAAAGTCAAAACGAAGAAACGAATTAAAGCGTTAAATTGCCTCCGACGGAACCTGAGAATGCTAACTGCTGGCTCGTTAATTGAACGTCAACCGTGACGTGTTAATTCGTACCGGGATGTTTGGTTACCTTATAAAGACACGTATTTGCCAGGAAAGCAACTAAACATTTCGTTTCTAGTTCATCAGAATGTATACCCGATCCAATGAGAATTTGTCGTTCCTCAATATTTAACTGGAACGTATGGATTTAATTGAAATTACATGCCTCTGATAAGAATAGGATGGAATTTTGCCCACGAGACTTCATAGGAATTTAATTTCCTGCAAACGAGATGCACGTATATATATTCTTATTAGAATAAAATTGGCTAATGAATACCTCATTAAGAATAATTTTCAAGAAAATTCAATAGCTTTTTTTTCTCTGCAACTAATTATTTTTCGTTTTGCCTTTTCTTTCTCAATTCATTCCGAGTTTCACTTGCTCCAGGCATTTTTATCGGTTCACCCGCTATATCACTGATTAGACTCGACTCATTTTCTATGATGCATATTTCATGGGGTTTCTTTTGTGTGTTTCAGAAAAGTTTATATTCTCTTTTACTAGTTTATTTTTAAATATTTGCATACCAATTATTTTCAGCTTGCTGAACTCTGGTAAACCGAAAATTCAATCGTTGACTATATGATCTTATGGTCGAGGATCATTATTTACGAGAGATATGAACAAGTCAATTTTTTTTGTAACATCTCTTTTACGTTACAGTATATACATATACTGTACATAGGAAGCATGAATGTCAATACGGTAGATTTTTTGTACAGGCAATTTCAAAGGAAAAATATCGAAGACGATGACTTGATGAGTTTCTCTTAAGTCGTTACATATTTTTTTTTTATTGAATACAGAACACTATTTACAAATAGATTACAACGACTAAGCACGTTATACGTATGTTTCTTAAAATTATTTTCAAGTTGTGCTTAATAAGCCTAGAGATAAGCTCACCATGTATAACAAATGCGTATAAACTAATTATAGGTTATTTTGTTATACATTCATTATTAAGCACGATGCGACAATGACCACTTTTACCTAATATACAAAAATATACAGTTGCAAGTAACTTATCATATTGTATACATATCTTGAAGGGGTTTAACGATATATTATTATATTAGACATTTTAATATTTAATTATAAATATATCTGACTTTACGGAAACAGACACACTTGGAATGTATTTGAAATTACAGAAAAAAAAGGAATTGAGAAAAATTGCATTAAGAAATAATAAAAGAATTAATTTATTACATATAAGTAAATATTTGTAAATAATAAAAACTTTTACCAAAAAGCGACGCTACGAAATTACAATGGGCTCAGACATTCGTCGTCGCCTTATGGTAAGTTCGAAAAAATTTGTGTCAAAAAAGTGAAGAGGATATTTAATTGAAAAATATATAAAATCATCACGGATTATCACCGAAGCTGTGAGCATCTGATTGATCGAATTAATTTTATTATACAGATAATTATCGCGCGTCATTTATTTTACATATATGTGGAAACAGTTATTTAATTTTTTAAATATTTTACACCCACGATTAATTATGTTTAATTAACAATCATTTTGACACAATACTTACGCAATAAGATTTAAGTTATTAAATTGCACATTACCACTACAACGGTGTTATTAATGCTATAAGCGACATTGTTTATGTATGAATTTGTTGTAAGTTCCATTAATTTACATCTAAACCATTTATTAATTCGTCAGATTTTTTTTTAATAGACATCACAATTGTCTTTCATTAGTGACCTTATTAATTATGTTATAAAAAGGATCACTGTAATTTTTATTAAATGGGACATAATGTCCATGCATTATTTTACAATCGCTAATTACACTCAAATACAATTTTCTAAGTTAATTGGGGTAGCAGACATACGTTTCAGAATCCATCTGTATATATGAACCCTTAGTTAGCTACCTCCTAACTTCCTACTAAATCTAATGTAAATACATATATTGTATCATGTTTAGTTTTTATGATTTACTGAAAAAGTTATTGATAACATATGTATATACATCGAATATCAAATTGTACATGATATTTATTATTATTTAACATTAAAAAGAAAAAAATGTTAATTTTAAAGACAGAAAGGAAAACTTATATTGTCTAAATCTAGTTGTACCTGTTCCCTTTTCGTGACACTTTTTTTAGGCTTTTTAAATACAGCTAAAAAATAAAAAATAAAAATTCGATGCTGATATAGATTGCGAATGGAGTAATTTACATGGAAAGATTTCAAAGAAAAGTAATAATTTTGACATTTCCGAGTTTTGTTTTGTACTTTGGCTTTCAAAATTTTCGAAATGACGATCTCGAAGGGCACAACTTTTTGCAATAGAAAAAATTATGCTGTTCAAGAAATCTTTAAGCGTGCTTTTTAAAAATCCGCCATAACTAAGATGTTACTCAATCCCGATTGATAACTTGTTCATAGAAAATATATTTAATTAATTATATGAACATAATTTAATTAATTATACGATACGAACGACACGAACAATGTTTCATACCGGTTTACATCTACTTTTCAAAGTATATCTGTAACACGTGGTACAGTTTATTGCACACTTTCATATACTATTTCCCAAAAGTATTCGATTTGCATTTTCAAACATGAGACTTTCAAAGGTTCTATTTTCCGAAAAAAAAATATGCGGTTTATATTTCGACCACTTTGCGACTTGTAAATCGTTTTTTTAAGAGACGAAAAGTAATAGCAAAAGTGTTCTACCGTTTCAGAAACATTGTTCTGGCCTGTTTATTCGGTAGTTTCTCTCTTTTTATTTTCCATTAATTAACACAAATTCAATTGAATACGCTGACGATGAAACGAGGACGAAATAAATAGTTAATGAAAATATAACAAAGCACGAAAACCAATTATTAGTGAATAACTAGTTGCAGTACACAATGACATTATTAAGCTTAAACTCTATAGGTAAAAAGTGTAAGGGTATAAAATTATAAAAACCTGTTATCACAAAATAATACGCAACGTCTCACTATCTAGATAACAATATTCTATCTATACGTATAGCAATTCGCGTTTGAGCAACCATCCATAAAGGACGACAATTTTTGAATCGCCGTCCACTTCGAACTTAACGATCCTCTGATATCTATATGCTTAATGTATATAGTTAGCGAGTAGCATATTAGAAATGAAAACATTTGACTGCGATCGTACGAAGGTTGACTTTTTTTTTCCTTCAATCTTCATCGAGCGGAAAAATCACGTATCCTTTTTTTCGAGGGACGAATTAAAAGTTCTTGCATAATCGGTTCAATATATTATGGAGTTTACTTCAGTATCCCAAAGTACAAAACTCCTATTGAACGAATGATATTACTTGACAACTGCCTCGATAACGATATTTCATTTCAATTCAAGTGATACATCGATTTCTGGTTAAAATGGAAGCTCGAGGCTCATTGAAAATTTCTTGACGAGAAACGTCGCAAAGCCAGTGCGTTCCTTCGTAGAATTTGAATAACCTGCCTGGAAATCGGTACAAATTGATTTGCGATAGGTATTAAGTACGGGGCTTGGATGAAATGACATCGACAAAAGCCACACTTGATGTACGTGAATTGTAATGTTCAAAGACCAATTTTTGATCAGCATCAATCTAGGGTCGTTCAGATTTTTTTTGGTTATTACCTGGATAAAAGCTCACTGTACTAGAATGACCCTGTTGGGTGTCAAATCGGGACTGTGAAGGCTAGCACTACCCCTTGAACTTCCACCTCCGCCGTTACTTCCGGTGACACTTTCGGTCCTGGCATGTTGGGTATAAGCAACGTTTGTTAAACCCCCAGGTCGACGAGGGGTACGTCTAGCTGCCATTCGCACCCCATCCTCGCAGGCTCGTGTCAGACGTCTGTTCGAAAATCGAAAGTAACCACGTAATCTCTCTTTAGCTGATCTGAAACATAAAAAAAGGCAAGTTTACTTTATTCAATGTATATTCCGAAACCTTTTTCGAAAATTACTTTTGAAAATCATCTCATCTTACATTATTTCGCTCATCGATAAATATACATGTATCCCAAAAAATTTTCCAAGGACGAGACACGTGTTCGCCAAGTTATCCATAAAGTATCTTGTCGTCAAAAGCTATTTTGAAGAGGGTCGAGAGTATCCCAACCGAGGGATGATCTTGAGGGTGCAAATTAGGTTCTAGATGGGAGATATGACTCAAGAACTACTTACTCAAATCCTAAAAGACATTGATCGGGATGCTGTATTGATTCCTCGATCGGTCCTATTATCTATATACATAATTGAGAAAAATAAAAAAAAAACATTGATCGAGATGCTGTATTGATTCGTCGATCGATCCTATTATCTATATACATAATTGAGAATCATATAATTCCTCATCCCCTCTCACCCCCTAAACAGCCCTTAATACGTAACCGGCTGAATCTGCCGTTTGACATTAATCAGTAAGCCATGTGATCAGGGCAATTTACATATTAACCACATATGTATATATATAGTACTGATAATAATCCACTCTCCAGTCTGAAGATTAGAACGATCAATGAAATTTAATTAAATTATCTAATGCCTGATGTGAGCTTAATCCTTCCTGTTACTCTTCTTAGGTTAGCCCAGCTAAGATGAAAAAGAGGTCAGGATTTGGAGATTTGTTTCTCAATAAAAGCAAAATAAAAGTGACAACCTCAAACCTTCCTGTAATAGTGATGAAAGTGGATGGGTAAATATATATAGAGCTTTTTGCGAAGCTACTAGGAGGCTTAAGGTTTCTAAAGGAGACGACACTTAGGTTCCTAATGATACTTAAAAACTTATCCATCTTATTTTACGGTGAAGCCTTCGCATCTGTTTTTTGTGCGTTCAACGTTCCTGGAGATATCGCAGGGTGCTTTTTTATCTCAAAACGACGGAAAGATGCGTCCAGGTGCGTTGGGAAAATCCGCAATTTTTCTTATCAAATATCAACGACAGGACGATAAAAATACAGGGATTCAGGAATAATATTTTTTTTCTGGCACGGAATACGTTAACGTGGAGTATTTGGTACAGTGAAAATTACGACCCTCTTTGTTATTACTGAATACACATAAAAATGATTATGTACAACGTACATTCTCTTAAGGGTGAGATTTAGGTTCACGCTACAAAAATTTAAAAGCCAATGAATTTTACATCCTCCTTGCATAAAATTCAATAATATTCCTAAGAATATGGTTACTCGGCCTTTATATGGAGGTTAAAGACTCTTTGTGATACGTCAGCTTTATGAAGGATGTAACTATAGTTATAGATATATTTATAGTACAAATGAAAATTAACGTCATTTTGATAAAATAATAATCGCTACTAAAACTTCCTTGAACCTTAAAGATCTCGGGTAACAATTTTGAGATACGCATCTGATGACTGGTAGATTTTGACTTTTTTCTCAAATTTGAAAAATATTTTAGTTACGTCTAGTCACATGAGTTAACATTACAAGAGTTAAGGGTTCGCTCACAAGAGTAAATATAAATGTTTTCTTTTTTGTTTGAACGCGGAAACCGCTCGGGAAACTAATGTTATTTATCTTACTGGGTACACGCAGGATTAAATTACTATGAATACAAATTTTATTTTTATGGATGCCTCATGATTAATCTAAGACATTAATCAAACCACGTCACGAATGTAAAATGTCCTCAAATATAGTATTTCGTGTTCTGCAATGTGTGTAAGAAAATTTGCAGCTATATGGATGTGTATATTTAATATCTGATTATATCCGACTGTAGGATATATGACGTTAATATAGATATATGTACGATATATCGAGTTTAATTCGAACGTCAATATCTACGTCATCGTATTACGCGATGCACTTTGCTTGCAAGAAAATAATATGCAATTCGATATCAAATAAGATGAAATATGAAATAAGATGAATAAATAATGTTATTGATACATTGATTAAACTTCGTAATGTACAGGGTTATTCAGAAGTACTCTATTGCCTGGGCAATCAAATGGACGAACTGTAGTTGGTGGAACCTGTTTTACCTAAAATTACAAAAAAAAAGAGAGTTCAAATGGCTCCTCGTAATGTTACTTTCGCGCCAGGGAAATGAATTTCTTCATTCCCTGAGAATAATTTACCAGCTGTGAATGTATTATAAAAACTTTAAATTGCCATTTTAGTCGGACTGTAATTTTCTCTAACAGCGAATCACAGCCTCGTTATAAAATTTGTACGTTTGTTATCACGAACAAAAAACGCACAATATCATTTAGTTGAATACAACAAGATTTTCAATAATGATATCAAGAATTGTTACATATTGAGTTTTATTATTTTAACACAGACGAAGGCTTTTCTATAAAAATTTCAAATGGTCGTACTTTAACCAACCACTCCAAGAACGCACGTAGGTTAAAGGTTGAAGGTATAGAATGTTAGGTGGGTTTGAGTTCGTGCGATCTATAAAAATGGTTTATCCGCTATACTGAGTTCCTTCTGCATTGTGATCTTGAAGGGACAAATAAAAGACATATAGAAGGAAGTATATAAGGGTGTAATACGTAGAATATCGGAAAAGGGATGAAAAATGTCAGGGAGCTATATCAAAGTAAATTTTAAAGTAAATTCAGAAAACTATCTAAATTCGACAATAATCCTAAAAATTTTCATTCTATTTTAATCTTTAAGCAAAACTTATTTCATCTACGGTTAATGAGGGATGAAAAATGTTCAATAGATTAATTCACCTATCGTTCGCATTGCTTCACAATATGGACGTGAATATATGATAAATGACGTGTCGAATAAAAATATATTAATAAAAAATACAAAAGATCACTATAATATATATTTTTAAATAATTTAATACAATAAATATACGGTTAATCGTCAGTAATCCTCATTACCGTCAATAATGATTTTAAACTTTGATACACGAATCAAGTAAATATATTATACAATTGATTAAATGATAAAGCAATTTGATAAAGTGATATTAATAATTTTCAAAATCTATTATCAAATTAAGTCATATGGCAATGGACAATTAATCATTTGACTCATTCGCTCGATCAGAGTCTCGAAACGTATATTAATCGTATAACTTATTGACATGGTGTCACAGCTGCAAACCGTTTATGACTAACGTTGCACGTCAATCGATCAATTCTCTTTATCATTTTCATCTATCCTGACGTCAAGCCAATTCTGCATATATGTATAGTCGGAAATGGAATAACGTCCAGATACAGGAAATTCAAGTATAACATACAAACTGATGAACTTGCAAATAATATCAATCGTCGAAGTAAAATTTACCGTTTATTTCGAAAAAAATACGCTATCTCATAAAAGATAGCTATTTTTATAAATATAATGGATCATAGCAGTTTCATCGATTCAATATATATGGAAACGATGTAGTTCCGTTCCCTTATGCTGAATTATTCGAGCTTATACTTTCTCATGACCGAGTTTCGTAATCTCAGGAAGATCGATGCATGAGTTTTCGAAAGTATGCGAGCATGATATCCATAAGTTTGATCTTTACGTTATCATGGATCATTGATTGATAGAATTTATATGAAAACTATAATCAGTAGAACTTACGATAATGCCGAATTAACAGCAGGCAGTTAAGATACTAGATAAATTTATTACCTGGAGGGAACTTTTATGATTCGCAGTGAATTTCGATAATTGTTTTCAAACTCCACCGGAAGATTAGATGAAAAATTAATGAATAACGAAAAAAAAGATCGCGACAATTTTATTAAAAATTATTACGATTTCGTAACAAAAGTTCCTTTCGGTCATTATTTCGTATAGCCGATAAAGCGCTATCGTTATGATAACACGATAGCTTGATAATAATAATGTTAAAACACTTTTGTAACAATTAGAACAGAAACCGTGAATGCATTGCTGAATATCTGTCATCCGTATTACTCGTGCATAAATATTCCTCATGCATTTCAATGCACTTTAAAGTTTCATCATTAAAGTGCATTAATATAGTCTCACGATATTCCAGAAAATAAACAAATAACGAGTTTATTTGCAAAAGTTTAAGAATTACTATTTGAAACAATTGATCACGTATATATATATATATATTTTTTTCATACTTTGAAATTCCCACACACTGTGCATTGACAGAGATAAAAATATTTTTTGTAAATTTCTCACGAATTCGACAATTCGTTTATTATTAATTAAATAATGATGGCAGACGTTTTCTTGCCGTCAACATATTTTTACTACACAATTATGAAATTTAATATGCAGACAGTTGTACCCGTACGTATCGGCACACCCTTGTGTACGTACGTATATACAAATCTACGTTAAAATACTTGCTATTCGCACCGGCACCAGCCTGAAGGGTTGCGTAACTCGGCAACCGCCACCTTCGAGTGAACAAACATTCACCCTCGCGTTTCATTACGCCGAGCCGGTTCCATATTCTCCCCGTAGTCTAATATTAGTCCCTAGTGTCTAAAAAACGTGAATTATAGACAGTAATAATTATGGCGAATGTAATGTTAGGGCTTTTTCAGACTCTGTTAACTTTTCTTTGTATTATATAATCCAATTTCCGCGTCAGAAAGGTAATTTCCAATATTCAGATCACCGTGTACATTATCTTGAAATCCAACAACGTTTTCAATTCATCAAGGAATTTGAGGCTGTTTATTAATAACATTATAGCCCATCAGTTAAATCTCAAAGTATTGACAGAGGCTGAAACGAGCTTTACCAATCAATCGTCAAAATCCAATTATCCAGTAGGTTGATAATCCGCCTTGAAAAAAATAATTTGGCTCAGTTTCAATATAATCCATAATCATAAATTCTTATCCGATCGATTCCACAGTGTAATTTCCCATCCAGGCGTTTTTGAATCGAAATCAGAAAAAAAAATCGGGTGTTGCCGGTTGTTAACGATAATTAGGGTTGATGTAGCGTTATATGGATACCTAGTCAAGAAGAACGCATTAGAATTTATCTACCGGGTGATATAGTTATATCAGCACGGTAGTTACCATCCCAAGTATACACGAGGATAGAGAGGGAAAGCTGGCTTTTTTTTAATTACGAACCATTAATCACACGACACCCCTTGATCGATGCATTATTCATACAGATGCATATATGTATATGCAATTGGGTCAGCCAGCCGTGCTAGGGACATTAAAGCTACCAAATCCAGAAAACAAAGAAACTCTGTCTGCTCGACCCAATTTCCTCTTTTCTTTCTTCTTCTTCAACAAATCCTCGACGTATAAACGTAGCGAGAACAATTTTTAAGAACTTACCCAACTTGTTGCCTTCAGTTTTGTAGCTCCGAGAGTTCTTGAGGTCTTTTTTCTATATCTGATATACTTGCTCTTTTCAACACTCAACATACCTGCTCATCTGCCAGGATGCGTAAAGGGCTGGCGTCGTGACTGTCGGCATAAAAGCAACCCAAACGAACATCGTAAAAGTGATATCGAAGTGGCCGCTATTCTCGTACGTTTCCATTAGCGCCAACTTTGCCAGTCTGTAACGAAGAAAAAGCAGCTTTGTTACTCTTTCACATTTCTCTTGATATTTTTCCGAAAATAATCACTTGATTTTCAACTGCGCTGTCGCTTTGGATTATATACGGATCCGTGTGTGGAATGACATAGTTGGATCGTGCATATATTAATAACTCAGGAATATCGTACCAATTGAACTTGGTCCGCCCTCTTGATTTCTAAGGTAGAACCAACTGCAGCCCGTAGCAATACTCCCGAGTAATCATATATGTATGTTGATAACTATATTATATATGCTCAATGTACTAATATTGGGCTTAATCCAAGTTGAGGAATATTATTCAGAGGATATGCAGAAGTGGCACTTTGAGACAAGCACATATTATATTGCATGTAGATTAGCTGAGGCATTCACTGTAGGAAATTTTGCCACTTCGCAGTTGAAAGGTATAACGATTTAAGTCTTCGTAAAGGAATTTTAGTAAAGTTTCCAAAAGATCAGAGTTACTCTCCACTGTATGTAGGGGGTTTTAAAAATTGTTGCGTGCATTAAAAATAGTTAACGTTTACACACCTGCGCTATTATATACTTATTTAATATAGTAATTGAGGATATAAAGTTCGTGTCGTTGAAAATGAAGCTCAATTTGTTATGTCGACCAAAGTTTTATTTTCTACTTATGCCACGATTTAGCTTATCCTAATGAACTAAGCTTTTAACCGTAAGCTCCATTTTGTATGCGACCTCTTTAAAAGAAATAGCTGACACGTAGATAAGCCTCTGCCTAATACTCTGTGTGTTTTTAGCTGCGAGAAAATAAAAGTTTCCACTAATGTTTCTGTTTAAGAAATCTAAAGGGATAAAATCATATCGTATTTCTGTACAGCTACTGCTTGGAAATGTATACAGACATTTCATTAACGTTGTTTCTGCTTGGCTTAATGCAGACAAGAACACGAGATTTCTGCTATGCTTTCGCGTTAAGAGAGTCCTAAAGAATGTTGAAGAATTTGTAAAATTAAAGAAAACAATCAGAATCAACGTTATTTACAGTATTTTTAATGTATTTTTATCAGTGAAAAATATGCGTGAATCTACAATCTCAGATATTT